>CAUYRT010033716.1:0-11857 GCA_963574885.1 Lepilemur ruficaudatus | reverse complement strand
TGTGCCTATCAAGTGTCTATAAATATCTCCAATGAAGAAAGATAGGAAAGAATTCAGAGTCAGCTTTAGAATCAGGTATGAGATTTGGTTAAGAAACTGTGAATTCATCATCATGTTCTCGGTTATCTCAAATGGTGAGACTTATTCTGTGTTGCACTTTAAACAAAATGAGCCTCATCTATGTGAGAGCAGACTGTGTTGTTTGCATAATCTGCACTTTGAAAGGCTTCCCTGGTTCTGGTTTTCCGTCTGGAAAAACCATAAATCCGAGCAACCCGGTAGACAGTAAGTGTAGACAGAATTCTCCCCTTTCCTTTCATTTGTATAAAAGAAAATGAAAATATAGAGACCAGTTGGGAAGGAAGGACTCTGAAGGGTGAAATGAAGTATCCTCAGTGGGTGCAATGGTGGATAAGAAGTAGCTTCAGGTTTCTTTTCCTCAGATCTGTTACAATTTGTTTATTAGCAATAGCCCGGGCGGTTCAAGACAATGAATTAATCTCCAAACTCCTCAAATGAGCCTTTTAAAAATGGCTTATTTATCCTCTGGATTTCAAAATTTTCATGATAAAATGCCAGCAGTATTATGAGCTAATATTATAATGTCAATGCCTTGAAAATGATTTCATCTGAGGTCTTACAAAAGTCCTGTCAGCTCCCTCTTCTTAGAAACACCCATAAAACCAGTGAGTGGATTTAGCTAATGAGTATTCTTCCGATGCCTTCTTTGTGCCTTCTCTGATTTAGAACTCCATTTAGTTTTCCTAGGCTCGGGATTTATAGGCATGCTTAATTGTTTCCAAGTTCGAGTTTATGTTGGGTGGGTGCAGAGCCACGATTGGGAGCTTTGTCCTCTCTTTAATTTGCATGCCAAATGGTATTTTTCATTGAGCAATACATTATTGCTCTTGCTGTGCGTCTTGTGGCTAAAGCCAGCACACATTGTGCAGCATGATGCTTTTGCCCCTGTTCCAGTAATGTTTTATGATCATCGTAATACCTCTCTTCATTTGTTTCTTCGCTTAGGCTAATATGCACAGCGTTCATATCAGACGTGATCACAAACAAGCTAGCCTGGAAAGCCAATTAAGTTTCTTCCAATACTTCGTGCAAGAGTCAGTTTTAATAAGGCCACATAGAGTGTTCTTTCTGCATAGTGGGGACGGGAGGAAGATCACCTGTGATGAAGGACACTGAAGAGGCTACCTGGAAAGTCATGGCATGGAGAGACCCGTGAAGGGTTCTGAATCAAAACCTGTGCTGCAGCTGCTATTGAACACCCCTCTCTACTGCTGAGCACGGTTTAAAATTCACTCGAGCTTCACCTCCCTCAATGCAGTCAGCTGTGATGTATCCGCTTATAATTTATTTATGCAAATACTTAAGGCAAATCCCAAGAGAACTGTAGAGAAGAGCTTATACAAAACATTTTAGTGTTTTATCATTCAAAGAGTGATCATTTGCACGTACCAATGAAACCTTTTGTTACTCTAGCAAATAGGGAAAATGTTTTTAGTGTTTTGGGAACATAATAAATTGCTATTGTTCACATTTTACATGCCCCGATACATTGTACCCCTGATACCAAATATTTAGAAATGGTACAAATGAGGGGATTTTGAAAAAAAATCATTGCTGTAAGTTGAATCACATTGTTGGAAAATAAATTTTTTCTAGATATTTTGGTCATATTAGAAATCATAAAATTGAGCACGGACTGGAGAATATAGCTAATGGATATGTCTATATTTGCTTTAGCCTACTTTGGTTTATTTTGTATATTTATTTATTTTTTTGTTTTCCTAATCTACTTTCCCATGCTAAAAGTTTACCCATACTCTTTAGTGAGAAAGAGCAGAACACATTATTTGACTCACTTTAGCATCATATAAACATGAGGAATTCACTTATGAATTAGGGCTGAGTGCGGAATAGTGAGAGAACGTTTCTAAGTTGGTGTTAGATGTATAGAATCACTGCAAATTTAATTATTTTGATCCCTGCTAATGCTAACTTATTTGCATTTAGGTGTCAGTATATTATTGTTAATATAAAATATATTCTAAAAGCAACGACTTGTATGGAAATGAAATCAACTAGTTTTTTTTATTTTTTATTTTTTATTTCAGCATATTATGGGGGTACAAATGTTTAGGTTACATGTGTTGCCTTCCCCCCTTCTAGACTTTTTTTTGTGGAAATTTAAATCTCTCTTTTATAAAATATGAGTGAGTCTTTAGGTGAATTATTAAAGAGAATGGGGCATCATCTGGGGATTAAATAGACCTTAGCAACATAATTTCACGCCAGCCTCTTCATCATTGATAATACACACCTCATAGAAGAAATATTACACTAGTGCCTTGTACTGCTGCCTAGGACATGCGTCCGCATCTTGCTGCAATGATGTCCTTGTGGTTCTACTGGGACAGAATCTGTGGAGGACAGTCCCTGCTACAGGACAGTGGTACATGGTGAGACTCTGACTTAGAGAGTCTGCAGACTCTTACAAAACCCCGCAGTGGTTTGCAGGGTTATATAGACTTTAGACAAGCCTTCGCTGAGTTGTAAAACCCTCAGATTGTGGCTTTGCACAAAGATCCTTTCCTCTACCTTGTCGCCACCTTCAGCCATATCCTTGGCTCTCAGGAGATTAAACTGCTAATTGTTTAAGATGGGAGTCCCTTGGAGGAATACTTTGTTTAGATAGAGAGCTGGACTCAAAAGAGATCTTTGCTTGCTATGCTTCGCTGGCCTAGATTATTCCTGTGCCCTTCAGGAAACACAGCCAGAATTTTCAATGAAGCCAATCTTTGCAGTATGGGGGATGGATAACCCAGAGTACATCACAGATTGTCTTTCAAATCCAACCACAAGTTAAAATAACAACTCTGCGTCACATACGTGAGATCATGACAGGAGCTGCAGGTTCAAATTCATCCTGGCATAATAGAACTATTATTAATAATATTTGGCTACAAATAAAAAGTTTAGGAATGCCAAAACCAAGCGGCACCCCAGGACAATAATTGTAAACCTGGAATCTCCTGGCCTAGTCAGTCACCCTATTTGGTCACATTACTTAGGCCCCAGCTGGCTCACTAAAGGCTCTGTTAACCATGAGCAACTTTACACATAATCATGATGCTAATCATGGTACACAGGCATTAGTAACTAAAATCCATGGGAAAAGGTCATTCAAAGTTGTAGATTAGGATGCTAATATCCACTCACTCATTCATACCCACATCTCAAGCTCTTACTTCCAGCCTTGCTCTATTAGGGATTCTAGTTTTCCCACAGCTACCATCTACTTGCCAAGTCATCTAGTGATAGCTTTTATCATTTGGAGCACATAGGAATAGGAATGTGAGTAACCCTAGGCTCTGGAGTGTCCTACCTGGATAAATCCCTCCTCTTGGAGATACTTCTTGTCAACTGATTTCCTCGTCAGGCCCTTTCTTGATTACTTTGATGCCTGGGAAGTAGCAGGGTGATCAGGGAAAAAGGAGCGTTTGGAGGCTTACAGACTGGTTCAAACCCTGGATGTACCCTTTACTAGCTGGGTTAATTTGGGAAGGCTTGTTAGCTTTTCTGAGGCATTGTTTCGTTATGTGCAAAATGGGTACACAATACCTTCCTTGTGGGGTTGTTGTGATGAACAATACAGACAAACGAATCAAAGTGTCCAGGACAAGGGAGTGCTCAACCAAGGTGAGTTCCTTTTGCCTTACCTGTTATAGGTCAATTCATGTATGGAGGAGCAAACTGCCACCACATGGTATGATAATGTGTCTTAGGAGGAGCACTTGATGACCAGTAGTGCTATGGTCAGATGTTTGGGTCCACCCTAAATTCATACTTTGAAACCTAATCCCTAATGTGATAGTAATTGGAGGTGGTGCCTTTGAGAGGTGATTAGGTCATGGGGGAGGGGCCCTTGTAAATGGGATTAGTGCCCTTATAAAAGAGGCACAAAAGAGACCTTTTGCCCTCCCTTTCTTCCATGTGAGAACACAGGGAGAAGATGCCATCTGTGAACCAGGACATGAGCTCTCACCAGACACCAAATCTGCCTGTGCCTTGATCTTGGACTTCCCAGCCTCCAGAACTGTGAGAAATAAATGTATATTGTTTAAGCTACCCCATCAATGGTACTTTGTTATAGCATCCTGAATGGACTATGCCAAGTAGGCACAGTCCTTCTACTCCTCCTCTTAAGGGTATTAAGCCCAGCTTTCTCTCCCTCAGTGCCATTCCCTCTTTGTTTTTAATTTATAAGAGAACTGGTTTCTTGGAGTTCCTTTCATCTTTGTTGTTTTCATAGGAGCACATTTGAAAGTCAATTTTAGAGTAAAGCTCTAGAACCTCTCCAATTGCTCTCTGCATGATGTGCATAAATATACTAAGTATGTGTAATAATATGCCATTTAATGCTGATGTCTGGTGCTGATTTTCACACCGTAAGTTGTCAAATCGTACTGCTTTTCCTTTGTGTTTGTTCAGACTAGCAAAGACTATTATTTATTTCATTGACAAACTAGCGACCACGCATGGGAGACGACAAAAGGAAGATGCCGAATAACAACAGATATTAGGTTGCAATCAAAGTTACTACTTTTGTTTATTGTAAAAACCTTTAATTTGTTAAAATGATGGTTCTTAACCCTGGCTTTCCATTATAATCATTTGAATGGCTTTTAAAATATATTCATAAGAAGGTCCCACCACAGTCTAATTAAGTCAAAATATCTAGTGGAAGGGGCCTGGACATCCTGTTAATGTAGCCAGGGATGAGAATCCCTTTGAAGTACAGTAACCTCCCTTACCCGCAGTTTTACTTTCTATGGTTTCAATTACCTGTGGTCAAGCACAGTTCAAAAACAGGTGAGTACAGTATAATAAGACATTTTGAGAGACAGAGACCACATTCACTTAATTTTTATTACAGTATATATTTATAATTGTTCCATTTTATTATTATTGTTGCTCTCTTACTGTGCCTAATTTATAAATTAAACTTTACCAAAAACATGTATGTATAGGAAGAAAACATAGTTTATATAGGGTTTAGGACCATCCATGGCTTTAGCTGTCCACTGGGAGTCTTGAAATGTATCCCCGTGGATAAGGTGGGACTAATGTATGAGCTAATGTATGTACTGTTAAAAACACCCACCAATAATATAATTGGAAAACATATATTTATGGTTAAAAATGCTTAGAACAATTTATAATTAAAGAGAGTTGAAATGGCAAAAGTTACTTTTTAGACAGTGATATTGCAATGCTTCTCATATAAACAGTCTCTTCTATGTATTCCTCAATTTTCAAAGCTGTATTATATGGTAGTGTTTGCTGAATGCTGTCACTCTATGAAACCATGAAACTGACAGATTCTTTTAAACTCCCGTGCAAACATACCACCTGAGTGCTTGTTCTTTATTAGAAATGTGGCATGATGTACTGTGTCAGTATTCTTAGATTTTAATATGCACTTGAATCATGTGGGGATCTTGTTATAAATGCAGATTCTTAATTCATCTGGCCTCAATCTTAAGGTCAGGAGTGGGGCCCAAGGCTGCATTTCTAGCAAGCTCCCAGATGGTACCAGTGCTGTGGAGAAGACACTACATACCTCCTCATGGATTTCTAGGCTCTGTTGCCAGTGTATGCATGTATTAAGGATTGTTATGTCTTTATGGTGAATTGACCCCTTTATTATCATGTAATATTTCTATGTATCATTGATAATAGTCCTTCTTCTGGTCTTTCTTGGTTTGATATTAATATAGCCACTCCAGATTTCTTTTGATTTTATTTATCCATTGTTTTATTTTTTATCTTTGTAACTTATCTATGCTTTTATTTTTAAAGTGGGTTTCTTACATAGTTTGCTTTTGCTTTTTAATATAATCATAGAAACTCTGTCTTTTAATGGGAGCATAGAGGACATTTATATTTCATGTAATTATTGATACGATTTTATTTAAATCTACCATTAACTAGCTGTTTCCTATTTGTCCCATCTCTTCTCTTTCCTTTTCTCTGCCTGCTTTAAGATTGAGTATTGTGTATGGTTCCATTTTATCTCCAATATTGACTTAGTAATTACAACTTACTTATTTTTATTTCTTTTTGATGGATGTCCTAGGTAACCAAGATAGCCCTAATATTCCCTTCTCAAATTGACTAAGCTTTAGATTGTAGATGCCTAACTCCCTGATCTTAGAGCATTTACTTTAGAAAAGTTGCAGCTGTAAATTTTTTGTCTGCCCTCTGAGATGTAAATCTTCCTCAAGGACCTGGAAGTCATACCTTTGAAATGTAATCTTCACGATAGAGCCCCCTCTACCAGTTTCTGTGTGGCAGTAGGAGCCTAACTTTGATATAAGTGACAAATAGCAGACACAGATGGCCTCATCACATTGACTAACCTCCCCACTCTTGTCCTCCCTTAGCTCACCCCAGAATTTAAATATCCTCTTGCCTTTTGTTTCAGCAGAGTTAAGTTCAGTCTTCCTTTCCTATCACATTAGTCTTGGATAAAGTCCTTCTTGCCACTTGAAGCAAGTGTCCAGTGCAATTATTTTTTTACAAGGGCTTACAATATACATCTGTCCTTATCACAGTCTACCTTCAGATTTTATCTCTTCATGTATAAGAACCTTACAATTCCTCTCTCTCAACTTTTCTGCTATTAGTGTCATACATTTCACTCTTGCATGTATTATAAGCCCCACAATACATTAAAAACCATTTTTGTGATAGTCAATTATATTTTACAGCAATTAAAAATAAGAGATATGTCTTTTATATTTACCATAATTTTTCCATTTTCTTTACTGTCCATTTCTTTGTGTTGATCTAAGTTTGCACCTGCTATCATCCTGCTTTTGCTTTAAGAATTTCTTTGAATTTTTCTTGAAGAAAATTTCTGCTGGTATTTTTCAGCATTTGTTGTTTGGAAAAGTCTTCATTCTACCTTAATTTTTGAAAGATATATTTGATTAGTATAGAATTTCTCTTTAAAACTGCTTTTAACACATGGTTAAATTTGAAAGACAAATTGTAATAACCCAATAACTGTGGGTTACTCTTGGCTGTGGGTCACTTTTCCTGTGTCTTTTCATGTCTGTGTCAATGCCCCCCATCAGCCATTGCAAAGATGCTCTGTTGAAAATCCTGGGAAAAGATTTCTACAATCCCAGATCTCTGTGTAATATGTTTTGATTCATAGTCTATGTAATTTTTTCCCACTGTCAGAATAGGGACAACTTTCTTTAAAACTTTGTACATTTTATGTGGAAGCATAATACAGTCAGCCCTCCATATCTGTGGGTTCAGCATTTATAGATTTGACCAACCATGAATCAAAAATATTAAAAAAAATTCCACAAAGTTTCAAAAAGCAGAACTTGGATTTGTTGTGCACCAAGTACTATGTTAAATCCACGTGAATGATGTAATATGTAGGCATTGCATTGGGTATTATAAGTAATCGAGAGATGATTTAAAGTATACAGGAGGATGTGCATAGGTTAGGTTATATGTGAATGCTACACCATTTTATATGAGCTACTTAAGCATCTTCAGATTTGGATATCCAAGAGGAATAATCCTCCTTGGAACCGATCCTCCATGGATACCGAGGGACGACTGTAGATGATTTTTCTAGTTTTCTAAAATAAAATTTCATCATTAATATGCCTATAGTCTCATTATGTTTTTCATGAAGGCCAGAATCATCATTTAAGCAAAGAGAAAATAATTTACTCTGTAAAGTGCATAATTTTTGAGATATTAGCAACTTAGCTTCTGTACACATAAGCACTTTAATTAAACCATTGTATTCTTTTCCTATGTGTGCTATAGCAAATTTCCACAAACTTGGTGGCTTAAAATAATAGAAACATATTCTTTCACAGTGTGGAGGCCACAAGTCCAAAGTCAAGGTGTTGCGGGGCTGTGCCCCCTCTGGACGGTCTAGGGGAAGACCTTTCCTTACTTCTCGCTTCTGGCTGCTCTGGCTGGTGGTCAACTAACTCCAATCTCTGCTTATTTCTTCTCATCACTTTCTCTTATGTATATGTGCCTAATCTCCTTCTGTCTTTTTCTTATAAAGGCACTTGTGATGAAATTTAGGGCCCAACTGGAGAATCCAGCATAACCTCATCTCAAAATTCTAAACTCAACCACATCTGCAAAGATCCATTTTCCTTATAGAGCATAACAACATTTGCTGGTTCCAGAGCTGAGAATGTGGTATCTTCAAGTGGGCATTATTCAGCCTACTACATCAATGTTACTGTATTTTTACTGTATGCAAACTTTTCTTGAAAACACTGTTCCTCTGGGTTAATAGAAAGTTATGGAGGCCTTCTATACCTAAAGGGAAAGCTGGTGGGCAGAGTTCTTTGAATATAGGCCTTTAATCATAATAGAACTAATTATTTATTGAGTATTACGATGTTCTGGGATTGAGGTAACTTCCTGAAGGCTTTGCTATTGAAAAGATGGTCTGAGGACCAGCAACATTGGAATTGCCTGGGTATCAGTTGGGATTGCATGATCTTGGGCTCCATACCACGCCTCTTCAGTCAGAGTACATTGTACTAAGGTTCCTACTGATTTGCGTAAAGAAAGTTTGAGAAAACTTTTTTCAGTATTAACTTATTTAACCCTTGCAAATATTCTACAATGTAGGCATTATTGTCAGTACTTGCTTTATAGATGAGAACCACAAGGCTCAGAGAGTCTGGGTAACTTGCTTCAAGCCACTTAATTAGCAGGGTGGGATTCCCTAATCCAGTCCAGCTCTGCCTTTCCGCAGAATGTGCGATTAACCATCTATGATATCCCGCCTCTTCATATGGCAAAAAAGTGGATGTTGATTCATTAGGAAATATGATCAAGAAAAGGGAAATATACTTTCCAGCTCCAGCATCTCTTATAAGTCCCAGGAGTTCCTAGTCAACTCTATGTTTCCCCAAGCTGTTCAATTATTCAATATCAGCCCTATGGGGCTCCCCTGAAACAGCATTTCTATATAATGTCTGCCCTAGATAAATTCTGTCAACTTTTTAAAAGGATCAGTTAGCCAATTGCTTGAGTGTTGGTTGATGAAATGACTTTTATTTTGCAGAAAATAAAAAAAGTGCCAGTTAGAACCAGAACTCGAGTATAATCCCTGCCATCTGTCTCCTGTTCATCTGCGTAGAGGAGGAAACTGACGACACGGCACCATATTGCAAGAGGGTAGAGAAATGCTCACTGTCTATGAGAGGGGTTGCAAGGGCTCTGTGGTATTTCTTGCCTCTTGATTACTTTATGTTTGCTGATTTAAATTAATGGTTTCCCAGGAAGTGATATTAGGTGTGACGCCTTTATGTGAAATGAGCATTCACATCACTCTCCTTTATCTGAGCGTCAAAAATTGGTTTCTGCGTCAACCTCCTCCGCTCTAAATTATGGTCATGAATTCTCCACACTGTGTTTATTAAAAACAAAAAAAATCATTTTAAGAAATAAATATTCATAAAAAATTATAGATTAGATCTATTTTATAAGCTGGGGATGATAGTGGGAAAAAGGGCCAAGGTTCATCAAATTGGGTTCATCAGATTATACCCACAGTGCCTCATCTACACCTCAGAACAACCTTGCGAGGTAAAAATTATCTGCATTTTACGTGGGAGAATACCAAGGCTCAGAAAAGGTATTTCAGCCAGGGGCCAAGGTTACAGAGCAGGAAAATGGTATAGTGTGCCTGGCTGGAGTGTTTATATTCATTCCTTTAAATAACCAAGATTCAGTTCAGTATCCCCGCATTAATCTTAACCAGTCTTTATCAGCTCACCTTGAAACGCAGCTTGGAGACAAACACCTTCTCTATCAGTTACTTACTCCTTGACCTTCTGGCTGACTCAGGGTCAGGGAGCCTCTGCTGCTCATTTCTCCATCGAGCTTTGGCTGTGCTGAGTCTCCGGTACAGTGTGCTCGTTAGCTCTGTGAAAAATAATTTTCTATTCCAGGGAAAAGCAGGATAATATCATCAGTGTTGCTCATTCAGGAAAAAGGCTGTTCTTACAGTGTGACAGAGAACAAGAGCACAGCTGCCATGGTGTGTGCCGTGAGGAATGTAACCACCCTCCCCTGATGACATTCTCGTCAACCAAAGAAAGAAAGACTTCCCTTGGTTCACCTCACTCTCCTCTTGACTGACATATATTTACTTACTATTCATAGATTATCTTAGATCTAAGAATTACAGAATCTTTATTAAAGGGTTTTTATATTTTACACAAAAAGGTTCATCTTGAGCAAAATACGTACATAATTTTTGAGGAGATTTGAAATGGTGAGAATGACAGGTTCCTTTTAGAAAGCTTGCTGCTTGGGTACATCTGAGGTTTTGATGTATTGTGGAGTGAGCCTGCAGCCAAGCAGTTTGGAATTCTTTCCCGCTGGTGAGAAGATTCACATTGAAAGATGGGGAAATGATCTCATCGCAGAAATCACAGTTGTAAAGTTTGACTTACTCCTATTCCCCGAGGTATGCAAAAATGTGCTGTGAATTAAATAATCCTTAAAAGGAAAAGAACACACACATTTGTCTGAAGCAAGAAAGAAGCAAAATGAATTCATATGCTATGGAACTCATTGTTTAAGCATATTTTGAAGTCATGTGGTATTTTAGGAAAAAGCAACTAGGACAAAGTGGTATTTTTGTTTGTTTGTGTTCCATAAAGCCTTCAGTACCATTTGGACAATAATTGTTATCTCCATTTTTGAACTTATAACAATTATAATAAAGATTGCAGTCTGGCTGTTTTTTTCTTGTCCCTGAAGATTCAATTAAAACTGGTTCGAAGCCGTATCTTAAGTGGAGTGTGAAGCCCAACATTTCTTACAGTTTGTCAGAGGATTCCTGGCTGCTTCTGGCTCAGTCAACTCTGGCTTTGTTTTCTCAATCTTTCTGCATTTTAATACTTGTGCCCATTGCTTTCTCCTCCATCTCAGCTCCTTTCCTTAATTTTCCCCGACAATAATCACTCGTGGCTGTTGCGTGCCGTGGACTTTTGCTGAAGAGTTGGCGAATATGGGTGATGGAACAACAGAGCACAGCATGTAATAGAAATTAAAATTGAAAGACATTGCTGTTACAAAACATTTTTTCTCCCCCATCTATTTTCTTGCTCCCTACCTCAGTCCTCCAACCCGAGTTCGTTTTCAGCCATTATTTCTTTGAAGGTATTTTCTCTCTCCTCTCCTGGTACTTCCATCCATTATGTAAGCATATGCTGGGGTGCTTAACGATGTCCCAGATTTCTCTGAAGCTCTGTTCACTTTTCTTAATTCTTTTTTTCTCTCTATTTTTCAGGTTTCCTAATCTCTATTGGTCTATCTTCAAGTTTATTTCCTATCTTCTTTGTGATCTATCTTCTGTAATTATCTAGCTTCCCTTCCATCTGCTGCTTCAGATTTCATAATCTCCACTGATGTATCTTCAAGTTTGTTGATTCTGTCTTCTGTCATTGCAAAGCTGCTTTTGCACTGTGTTCTGGGCTGAATTGGGGGCACCTCCAAAATTTGTGTGTTGAAGTCTAACCCCCTGTACCCACAAAATGTGACCTAATTGGAAGTAGGGTTTTTGCAGATGTAATTGGTTCAGATGAGGTCATACTGGATGGACTAAGGTGGGCCTCTGATCCCATATGACTGGTGTCCTTATAAAAAGGGGACCTTTGGACACAGACATACACACAAGGAGAATGCCATGTGAAGAAGAAGGCAGAGATTGGGGTGATGTAGGAGAAGTCAGGGAACACCAAAGATTGCCAGCAAACCACCAGGA
>CAUYRT010033714.1:0-81657 GCA_963574885.1 Lepilemur ruficaudatus | reverse complement strand
TTCTATCAAAAAATCCCAAAACAACAAATGCTGGCGAGGATGTGTAGAGACAGGAACACTCTTACACTGCTGGTGGGACTGCAAATTAGTGCAACTTCTGTGGAAAAGAATTTGGAGATTCCTCAAAGAGCTAAAAACTTTGGGCTTTTTTTCCCCAAATATTTTTGCATTGCACTTTATCTTTCAAACTGAATAGCAATAGCTAAGCTTCAGTGAGCACTTACTATCTGCCAGGCATTATTCCCAGAGCTTTGCTTAGTTAACTGATTTAATCCCTGCAACAACCCCATGAGATAGGTCCTGTTGTACACAGACCCACTTTACATATGAGCAACCAGAGCACAGAGAGGTCACATGCCTCTGCCAAGGTCGCACAGCTCCCACGTGGCGAAGCAAGGAGGATTCACGTCTCTGACGGGGGCGATCTGACTGGGGAGGCCTAACCTGCACCCCTCACCACCCGGCCTCTTGGAAGCAACAGATGCCAACTATGGAGAAAAGTGACTTCCCTGCCTTGGAGGGAAGAGCAATGCAGAGACTCATTCATAAACACCGAGGGTGCACTGCGGTGTTCCTAAGGCATGGCAGGGGCTGTGCCGGACTCTGAGCTCCCACGTCCTCCTGGGGAGGACTTTTTACTGCAGTCGACAGTGCCGTCCAGGATGTGCTCACTGAGCAAAACATACTTTCCAGGCCAAGGAAGCAGCATAGACAAGGCCTGAAGGTGGGAATTGCCTGGGGTTGTCCAGGGAAATGTAGGAGCTGAAGTGTGGCTGGTGTGTTTTAGGGGAAGGAAGATCACGGGGGGGAGGCTGGCGGGTGATCAGATGCCATCACATACAAAGGCCAGATCAGAAACCAATCAAGCTAAGAGCTGGACTCTGTCCTATGGCTGCAGGGAGCCATGGAAGTTTTCCAAGCAGGGGAAAGACTAGTCAGATTGGGTTTAAGGGTCCCTCCTGGAGAATCTCCATTCCTTCTCTGTCCATTGCCTGCTCCCCTTCTCCCCTTCCCTTGTTCAGTGTGGGGGCAGAGAACCCGGGAGGCTTCCCATTCAACATGCTTTCCTGTGTTACCTATGAGGCTCCAGGCACTGCACTGGGAAGATCCAAAAATGAGTATCACTGGGTTCTCCCCACTCCCTTACAGATTTTATAACCAGATATAAAACCAATATTAGGTCACAAGGAAGTTCTTCAAGAGATGTCCAAAGTTCACCGTCCCCCAGCCTACCTATGGGAGCTTCCCCACATCCTTTAAGATCCAGCTCAAACATCACCTCCTCTGGGAAGATGTCCCTGACAAACAACATCTTGCCTGATTCTTATGTCTTTTCTCTTGGGAACACGCTCCACTCCTGGCACTGTGTGTCCTTGTCTGTCTGTCTGCCCCTACCACTCACTCCGGGCTGGAAATCCTCCAGGGCCTGAATGTGGGTGATCCAGCTCTGGGGCCCAGCACGGGCCTGGCCCATGGCCGACATCCACAGAGTCTGCTGGGCTGTGCTCTTGGGGCTTGTCCAGAGCAGGGACCAGCAAAGGAGGAGAACTGTGAGGTTCAGAGATCCTGGACAACGCTACATGTTGGAGGTGAGCCTGGCTTGGGCCTTAAGTGACATTACTGCAAACTGGCCAAGTACTTTGATGGCCTCTCATGCCTTTGGGTTGAGCCTGTCAGTTCTCATATGTGTGAGTCAGTGGGTCCCAGCGTCTCTTGCCTTACCAGGGAAGCCATTAACCTTTGGCGATAAAGGCAACTTGTCTGCTTATAGTCAGTGAGGCAATCACCAGGCATGGCTGTGTCACAAAGGTCTCATTTGACACCCTGTCTGTCGCCACTAATTAACAGGCCCAGACAGCACAGAGATGGGCTTATCCCAGCAATTGCTGCCCACCCCAGGGGCTGGAGCCTCACAGTGTTGCCTGCCTGGACCTGGTACCCTTTCCCCAGCTCACCCACCCCCATAGCAAGCTGTACCTTAGTCCAGAATCATATAGCACCTCTGTCCCTGGCACCCCCCCCACCCCTTCCTACTGTCCCCTTCCAGACAATTTCTCAAGAGTCCTTAGCTCCTCTTGCCTGAACCCCTGAAGCAGCCTCCTAACAACCTTCTTGCCTCCAGCCTGGCCTGCTGCAGTCCTCCACACTTAAGCCAGAAGGAGCTTTCTAAAATGCAGGTTGGATTATATGCTTCTTGCTGGAAATCTCTCCATGGCTTCCCAAGGCTCTCAAAGATGTGGCCCCCACCTTCTCCTCCAGACTTCTTTTCCTGGACCACCTCCCTCTCCTGCTGTCACATTCACTCTGGCGCCTTCTGTGCTGCTCTGTGACACTCTTCTGTCTCCTCATTTCTCCCTAAAGCTAAAAGCTCCAGTCCAACTCACAGCCCTCCATCTCCCCCAGGAAGGTAGCCATCCCCTTCCCTGAGATTCTGAAGCAAGCTTCGGCTTGCACAAGCTTCCCACACGTAGTCCTTCTCGCTTCATTCCGCAGACCTGCGCTGAAGGGGTGCTATGTGCCAGGCACTGCGCTGGTCACTCATATCCATCCTTCCCTCCCATTCTCAAAACCACTCTGGGAGGCAGGGAGACAGGCTCTTCAGCACCTGGCCCTTTTCTGACCTGCTAGTCCCACTGTTTGCTCTCTTTGTCTCCATGGCTAGGACCCTGAGCACATCATTTTCCCTCTCTGCTCAGTTTTCTCCTTAGCAAAATGAAGTCTTTACCTCTTTAGGTTATTGTGAGCTAATAATAATAATAATAGTGATAATAATATAGAGCACTAAACAGAGGCCAGACCCTGTTCTATGTTCTTTACATATATTAGTTCCTTTACCCCTATGGTGTGGTCTGAGAGGTTAAGGGACCTGCTCAGCAGCAGGCCTAGCACCCGGGTAGCACCCCGTAGCTGTTGGCATCACCAGACGGTCATGCCTGGCCTGGTGGAGCATGTGAGACAGGAGTATGCCAGACACGTTCCGGGGATGGCGCGCAGACGAGCCTGGCTGGAGCTCAGGGCTTGTGTTTAATAAAAGATTAATGAAATTGTCAAATTGACCTTGTCAGTGTCTGCTCAATCCAATTACATGGCTGTGGCCCCCGTGAATGGGGTTAAAACAGGAGTGCACATGAAAGACACCAAGACAGCAGCCACAAGGGAGACGGTGGCCACCCAGGAAACCCTGGAGGGAAGTCGGTCCTTCCCCGTCTCCCAGGCCCCGTCTGAGAACTGCTGTCCACTTCCAGGAGTGCAGTGACCCATTTCTCTGCAGAAAGGCAGCTGAGCATCCACTCTGCACAGAGACAGCTGCTCGGTACTCTCAACTGATGCCCACACAGCACCAGGCTATGTGCTAGGCACGGGACTTATGGTGAGCAAGACACAGTCCCTGTCCTTGAGGAGTCCTGGTCAGACACGGGAACAAATAGCATTCACCAAAGTGAGCAGTGCTCTGACTGATGGCAACCCACAGAAGGCACACCTGGACCAAGCTGGGACCCAGGAAGTTTCCTGGAAAAGATGACTCCTGAGCTGAGTAGTGACCCAGGAGCTGACCCAGAGAGAGAGACAGGGAGAGTGGGAAGGGAGAGCCAGCCTCAGGGGACAGCCAGGGCTCAGACAGGAGGTCCGTGGAAGGATGTTCTGTAAAGCAGCTGAGGCTGGGGGGTTCACTCATGGTGGAAAGGGTGGTGGGGTGCTGTGGGATTGGGTCAGCAGAGGGGAAGCCCAGAGCTGGGCAGGGGGCTGGGCCCAGTGGAGTCACAGGACGAGGGGCACAGTGAGTGCTGGGAGGGCAGGGTGTTGCAGCACATGAGCCTTGTGCGGGACAGTCCCCTGTGTGCAGGGAAGCTCAGCTGTCCCTGGAAGGGTCTGAAAAGCCTGGATCAAGCGGTCATTTGAGGAATCCATGGCACCAGCTGCAGCAGGACTGATTTCAAGGCTTTGAGGAGGACCCTAAAATTGGGACTAGGTGCAGAGTTGCTCCCTCCTCTGCTGGCCCAGCCACACTTAGTCCTAGCACTGGGGCCTGCCTGCCACTCCCTCGCTCTCTGTGACGATGTTTCCTGGGGGAATGGAAGAGCCCTTTTCAGTTTAATGAGCTTGCTTCAGCAACTGGATCTTCAATGTAACACTGTAAGACAGGGATCCTTACTACTTCCATTTTACAGCTGAGGAAACTGAGGCTTAGTGGGACTAAATGCCCCTGCCCAAGGCTTGTTTATAATGGAGGTGGGACACGTTTATTCTAAATTAAAGTCCTCTGCTCATCCAGTTACCGTAAGATTATCTTTAAGGGAAGGAAGGCTGAAGGCTGAAGCCGGATGTCTTGGTGTAACTAGTCAGCAGACACGGGCAGACCTGGGGCCCCTCATTCTCCAGGCGTCACCTGTCTCATGGTACTGAGAGACGGCGTTGCCGACCCATTGCTAGGGCTCACGGGGGCCCCGCATCATGAGACCTGCATTTGGATGTTGCTTTCAAGCAACGTAACTCACAGTCAGCCAGTGGTTCCTATCAGAACAGCTATATCTCGGGGGCCCCTCCAGAGTGCCCCCAGGGATGACAAATCCCTAGTCCCCTCCCAGCCAATGACATCACTGCCCATCCACTTAGCCAAGCCAGAAGCAGGGGAGTCATCAACTAAGTCCTCCTCTTCTCATCCTCCATCTCTAATCAGCAAACCACGCTTGTGTTACCCCAAATCTATATTTCTATTTCAATCTGCCCCACGCGCCCTTCGTCCCCTCAAGCCCTGCCTTTGCTCCAGCCTTCCACATTTCTTGCCAGGACATTAAGCCAGCCTCTCACCTGTTCTCCCTAACTCCAATCTCTCCCCTCCCCGTTCATCAACTACGATTCCAGCAACTCGGTCCTCTGAGACACCGACCTGACCATGTCACTCCCCCGCTCAACACTTGTTACTGACTCCCTGTTGCCACTTCAAGGCGAAGTCTAATTCCTTAGCTGGCCCCATGAGGCCTGCACGCCCCAGTGGGCCCTGGCCCATACCACCCCTGCGCCCTGTCCCTCAGCAGGTCCCATTTGGGCCCACACTCCAGACTCTATACTCGGTATCTGCACTGAAGGAGCCCGGAGCTTTTTCAGGCACCCATTCATTCATTGATTTGGCTTTTGAGCTGCTGTGATGTCCTAGACAGTCTTCCAGGTATTGCTCTACAGAACTTACATTTTAGCTGAAGACGGGGGATAAAATAATATTCAAATACACACATCAGGATGGGGAGGAAAGAAAGCAGAGGAAGAGGACTAGTGGGGACTGGGGCAGGGCCAGGGGTGTGTTTCAGACAAGGTGGTCAAGGAGGGCCTTTCTGACGAGGGAGATGTGAGCAGATTGCTGAAGGAAGTGTGGACAACTTGTGGGCTGCTGCAGGGAGCGGACTTCACGACCAGCGACCTTACCTCACTCCATCCCCTCTACCTACAGTGCCCCTGGTCCTCCTTGGGCCCAGCGCTCTCCTGAGAATCAGCTCAGCAGCCACCTCCTCCTTGGGGACACTCAAAGAGAACCAGCTAGTCCTTTTTGATGCCCCTGTGGTCCCTGACATGGCTTCAACCCCAGCCCCATAACACTGAGGGGCTGTAATTTTTTCTATCTCCACCTATCCTCTCATTCATTCATTCATTCATTCATGCATTTCTCGAACATAAAGCTGCCTGACTATCCCAGGGTGCCAGGCCCTGTGTTATGCCTTGGGAGGCATCAGTCACCTCTCCGGCCCCGTGAGCTCCCAGGAAGCAGAGGCGGCTCCGTCTGCTCTGCCTCATTATCCTGGTGCCAGCACGGTGCCTGGCCCAGAAGGGCTTCAGGTGAGTATTTGCTGAGTGAGTAAACATTTGAGATCATTTTATTGAAATACTTTAGAGTAAATTCGGAGACAGGCATTCCTCTACTCAAGAGTAATTTAATAACCACAAATGCCTTTAACACAGTGGGAAGGAGAAAAAAAAAAGGTGTGTGTTTCCCTTATTGCTGCTGTTAAAATAAATGGCATTTTTAATAAATATAGCATATAGAATGTGGCCACATGAAATAAATAAATATCTGGTGAAATTATGCATTGCAAAGCAGACTTTTTCTGGTCTTTTGGTTATTAAATTTAATCGCTTTTGAGCTGTGCCCCTACTCTTTTTCCTAGAGGCAGGTACACTGTTGATTAAAATGTGGGCCCCAGAGCACTTTCACAGGGGAAGGCTGAGCGACGTCCCCAGAGGAACTGCAACGGGATGACGGGGCCAAGGCAACAGCCACAGTCTGCTTCTCACTTGATGGACGTGCTCATCCCCAGATAGAGTGCATGGCAGTCACGGGGCATATGGAAATCTTGCAATTAAGGCGAAGTCTAATTAGAGACTACGTATTCGAAATACAAAGCAAGCGCCGAGTGGCAGCCGCACTCTCTGGTCGGCTCTGAAACGTGATTATCCCACTTCAGTCCGTGCATCGACTGGATGATGAGGAGGGAAATGCATCTTGTTGCCACACATGATTTCTTGGGGTGGGGGTGGGGCGGGGTGGGGGTAGCTCTGCCTTCCCAGTCTGTGGAGCTTGGGAATCCAGCAGCCTTGGGTTTGAATCCTGGCTCTGCCCATTTCACCCCCCTAACCCCAGCATCCTCATCTTCATAGTGGGAGTGATGACAACCATCTCATAGGGCCATACATAGAAGGATCAAGTAGTGGGGTCGTAGGGACCGCATTTAGGGAAGTCATTGACCAGTTAGGTCACTCACACTGCATTTGCCCCAGCCCCACCCATCCCGGTGAGAATACTCAGCTCTGAGAGTGCGCTTGCCCAGGAGCCAGAGGTGAGAGGCTGGGAGGGACGGAAGCTTATTACTACATTGTTCTTTGCACCCATGGCGCCCAAGGAACAGGCTCCTTCTCCACCTTTCTCTCCTAAGTAGCTGATACTGTTCTGAACAATCAATTTTATGTGTGCACAGGCGGTGGGAGCTGGCATAAGCTTCTCTTTAGCCCAGACAGTCCTCAGGAGCAAGGCCATGGGGCAGGCAAGGGGCGGTGGAAGGGTTAGGGAGAAGGTGCTAATGCAACTCTGGTTAGCTCTGGGCTGCTGACACACAGCCAGCATTTCCTGAGCTGAGGCTGGGGTCAAGAGATGAATTTGGAACTGTTCCTGCCCTCAAGGAAGTCACAGTCTAGTCAGGAAGAGAAAGAAACGAACACAGAAGCGTGCAGCACCCATTCACATTCCCGTGTTATTTAAACAGTGCCTGTGACTGAGCCCTGATTATGTCCTCTCAAGAGCCTGCGGGGGCGAGTTAACAGTGCCCCCACCTGGCTGTGAGCTTCAGGCCAGGCCCGCGTGTCAGCCACGCAGAAGGGTGGCAGGTAGGTGCGCAGGTGAGCGCCGTGCGCTGCTGTCAACCCCACACACTCGGTACCTTCCCAGCCAGAACAAATCAGAACCTTTTTGCTTCCTGCTTTTTTTCCTTCTGGTCTCTTTTTTGTTTTTTTCAAATAGTTAAAACATTATGGAAGCCTCTTTTGCACTTTTGCCCCTGACATCCCTGATAAGGGCTATCCCCAATTTGGCAGGTATCCTTCCTGCCCAGGTTTTTATACTGCACATGTGTACGTCCATAAGCAACCTGTGGTATGCTTTGCATGCTTTAAAATTTTACATATATAGTCACAAACTCTAAGTTTCACTCTGCTGCTTGCTTTTTAAAAACTATATCTTATGATTTTGAGATTTATTTATGCTGATACATATAACTCTAGTTCATTTCTGCTATATGGTATTAGTATTTCTGTGATGAAAGTCAGTGTGCGTGTATGTGCTCAATTACACTGTTTTTGGATATTGACTGCCACTCTTTGCTTTAAAAGGGAAGGAGGATTCAAGGTGAACCTTAAAATGGCTTGACTCCAACCAGGTGAAGAGAAACACTTCTCTGACTTCATCACATAGTGCAGGGCCTGGCACTCAGCTGGCTCTCAGTCAGTGATGATTACTAGAGGCTCTGAGGCTGTGATAATAAAAACAGCAGGCTTGATCTCAAGAGGACGTGCATTTGAATCTTGACCCTCTCACTTATTAGCTGTGTGACCCTGGGAAAAAAATCTAACCTCTCTGGGCTGCAGTGTTTTCACTGGGAGAAATAAAGACAATAATGCCAACTTCCAAATACTCTTGTTGTGATGATGAAATACATGAAGGCTTCACTGTGGATTCTGACACATAGGAGGAGCTCAACAAAGCTAAATGAATGATTTCCTGGGTCTGGGCTGGGGAAAGGGTATGGGGAAGGCATTGGCATGCCCCTGTTGGCTGTTTTTCTCACTTAAAAAGAATGAGAGAATGAAAGAAAAAGAGAAAAAGGATAACAAATCACCTTATAGGCATCATTTAAAACCTAGAGGAGCCCAACCCACCTCCAAATCTGGCTGTGGTTCTATTCTACCTGTGCTTTTGATTGGCTAACACTGGAAATCTCAGTAGGGTGTCCTTGGCCTTGGACCAGGCTCCCTGAAGGGCAGCCCCATCCTGCAAAGCCCCACCTGCCCTCCTGGGCCCTGTGAGGGCAGCAACAGGCTAGGTTACACAGTGTTAAATCCCTTCCTCTCCAAGAGATCGAAGCCAATGAAGCTTTCTGCTTAAATGGGCTATAACCATCTCCTGGAGCTCCTTAGCTCAGAAAAGTGCACAAATCAGCAAAATGAAAATAATTTAAAGATCCACTGGAAAAAAGAACTCCAGGCACTTTTCTTCCATTAGCAATGATGGCCTCTCACTAGTGGCTGTCATATTTCATGTCCAGGGCCAGGTGCTTCCCACTAGTTTTGGGAAAGAATGTATCAGAGGCTGGAATCTGCTCCCTGATAGGAGGGAGGAGCGGTGGCAGGGGGCAGGAGGACTGCAAGAATCTGCCTCCCCACCTGGGGTGCTCTGTGGTTTGCAAACCCTGCCCCGCCATGGCGATGCTGGCAGGGCCACACCCACTTGTGGAGGTCAGTGGAGCAGGGACAGTTACACAAGTGTTATACCAGAGCCTCTATGGCTGAGGCTCGCAGACAGGAAGTGACAGCCCAAAGTCCTGCACAGGTGGAGGGTGACGCTCCTGACTAAGAGCTTGTGCTCCCTGCTTCTGTCACTTGGAGGGCGGCAGCGCCTGTCAGTGAGCACCAACTGCGTGCCTGCCGAGTGCTCAGCACCGTATGCCACAGCCTGAAATGTTGACACTGTTATTCTTGCTACTGAAGATGATAAATCAGCTCCTTGTCACTGATAAATCTCAGGACCCAGAAGACTGCGTGACTTGGGCAAGGTCACGCTACTAAACAGCAGTGGAGGACAGGTCCAAACCCACACTCTATTACTCCACAGCCCATGTGGCTTCCTTGGCGTCCAGGAGGCGGCTAAGAAAGACCTGACTCAGAGACGTGCATGGCCCCGCAAAGCAGCCCCCTCCGCAAACAAGTTTCATCTCCGCTCTGGACATAAAGGCTGGTGCTGCGCCTGATACACCTCTGTGGGCCGAGGCCCTGCAAGGCCTGCACAGGAGCCGCAGGGAGGTGGTGCTGCCCTTGACACGGTTACTCTGGGCACATCCACCTGGGCCAGGCCTTGTGGCGCTCACTGGCTCCCACCTGGCGGCACCAACCCTCAAGAAGGAAGGAGAGTGGACACCTGCCCCTCATCACGTCTCACCTGAGTTATTCCAATAGCCTCCACCCCTCTCTCTCCTTCCAGCACCCCCCACACTGATGCCAGCATGATCTTTCTAAGGCACAAAGCTCCCCCTCCAGTATGGCCCTTGGTCTTCAGAGTCTAACACCTCAGCCTGGAACCACGGCCCTCCCATGATCCAACCCCTGCCTACCTCTCCCGCCTCATCTCCCAGTTTCCACTCCATCTGCACTCCTGGAAACATCTGAACACATCCTACCCTCTTCTTCCTGCGGCCCCTTGCTCACAATAATAGTAAGCATTTACATAATGCTTTCTGTGTGTTAGGTACAGTTCTGAGTGCTTTATAGATGTTAACTCAAAGCTCACAGGAACCTGAAACCTCCATTTTTTTCTTCCAGAGACAGGGTCTCACTCTATCAGCCAAACTGCAGTGCAGTGGCACCGTCACAGCTCACTGTGACTTCCAACTCCTGGGCTCAGGTAATCCTCCTGCCTCAGCCTCCCTAAGAGCTGAGATTACAAGGCGTGTGCCACCACGCTCAGCTAATTTTTAAAATATTTTGCAGAGACAGGGTCTCACTATGTTGCCTAGGCTGGCCTTGAACAAGACCTCCATTTTATGAAGAGGAAACTGAGTCCCAAACCAAATAAGTAACTTGCTCGAGGTTACAGAGCTGGTAAGTTGTGGGGCCCAGAGTCACATCCTGGCAGTGAGAGGTCAGAGTCCTCACACTTAACCACAGCCAAATCCTTTTCTTCTTTCTTGACCTGGCAATGGCCTATTACACTTCAACCCGTGAGCACAAGACCAGGAAGGTCTCGTGAACCCCTCCTGAAGGGCTCTCTTGATCCCTCAGGGCCTTAAAGAGAACTGCTTTGGTCTCTGATTTCCCACAGCCTCTGGCCACCAGGGGCCAGGCTTCTAGGGAGGGCTCCAGCTCATCTGCATGAGGCCCTGTGCTGGGCGGGGCCTCAGAGATGGACACTGGTGATCCTCACCTTAAAGGGCTTACAGTCCAGTGAGAAAGAATGAAAAACGATGACAATACAGCTTGATGAGACTCTAGCTGAGGGCACCAGAGGGTGCACAGAGCTGGGGCGGGGGTTCCGGCCTAGGCTGGGGATGGAGCACTGAAGGCCTCCTGGGAGGAGGAGGAGAAGTGGGCCATGAAGCCGAGGGGGCAGCGGAAGAAACAGCAAGATCCTAGGTGACATCTAGCATGGCTGTTAAGACGCCAGGCACTGGAGTCACACAAACTCAGACTCCAGTCCTGGCTCCTCAGGTCACGGTGGTGACATCTTGAACAAGTTACTCAACCTCATTAAGTTGGTGTCCTCATTTGTGAAATGCAGATGGTTGTAGTATCTGCTTCACAGGGTTCTATGAGAATTAAAAGAGTGAACAGTGGCTAGCACATAGTAAGTGCTCAATAAATATTAGTTAATTTAACAATATCATCTATATCTATATCTCCTGCACCTAGCACATAGTTGCGGCTCAGCAAACATGTATAGAGATGAATCAGTACAGTCCTGCCCTCAGTTTGCTGACAGCTGGGGGAAAGAGACAGCCAAACAGATATTACAATACAATGCTCTGAGTGTTAAGATACAGGGAAGTTTGGGGTTAGGAGTGAGGGATGGAGGAAAATTTGGGAACTAAGGAAGGGAGGGAGTCCTTTCAGGAAGAGATGGAAACAGGCTCTTAGAGAAAATGTTATTTGAGCTGAGTCTTCAAGCTCCAGTGAAGAGAGGTTTTTCCCCACAGTTAATGACCCAGAAGAGGGACGAGAATGAGCGAGGGCCTCAGACTGAGCAGGACCGAGGAGCTGTAGGTAGAAGAGTCCCTGGGGGAGGGCCCTGGAAGACTTGGGTGATGTTTAAAGCTTGAGAGTGCTCCTCCTCACCCTGTGCTGTCTGTAGCTGGGACGGGGCAAGGTGGGGAGGTGTCCTTGGATGGTGCAAGAGAATTTACAACGAGGCTGAATTACCATTGATTCAGAAAACCATTTTAGCAGTCATTGTTTTCCCAAGGGTGGCAGTAGGGTGAGGTGTATGTGAGGCTGAGATTGGGGTGCAGGGCAAACAGACCCCGCAGCCCCTGGGATGGCTGCAATTCAGACCCCAAAGTTTCCAGAAATGATCCCAACATGGAAATCCCATTTCTGCTGAGTTCTGGGTATCACTGCAGGTGGCCATGAATGAGATTTGCTGAGGAATGAATGGCAGGGAACCAAGGACAATGATGCAGGCAATGCTACCTTGGCATTTCTTCCCTGTATGGCTTCTCTAGGGCTGCTGCAACAAGGCTGGGGGAGTCCAGTGTGATTGTTGGCAATCTGGGCTCACTAAGGGTTTCTGGGCAGATTTCAGGTGCCTATTCCAGGGTGGGAGGAGGGTCCTTTGCCTACATTCTTCTCACAGAACCATATGTATGGGAGCGACTCAGGCCCTGGACATTTATGACCTCCCTTCTCCCATAAAGCCACTGGCCTAATCAGGAACACCCATGGCCTGACTCTAGGCAGGGGCCAAGGGCTGGGCTGGCTGAGCTCACCAGGACAGAGCTGTCTTCCCAGCACTGGGATTGAGCTACCGTGACCCCAGAGTTTGTCTCTGCTCCATTTCTCTCTCTCCATCTTTGGGGTACTTTGCTCTAATCCAGGCCTGGATTGGGGCCACAGCCTCCTAATGGGTTTTTGACTTTTGTCATTTATTCATTTAGTAATTTTTAAATGTGTGTATACTATACGCCAGGGGCTGGGAATATAGCAGTGAATAAAACAGAAGCCAAGAGGCTAAAGTAGATGGTGAATGTAATTATGATGCAATTTGTGAATTATTCAGATAATTCAGATAAGAGGAAAAGAAGGAAATGATTCAGATAGCAGGAACAGAGAGGGAAAATTGACAACTCAATACAGGTACTTGCCAAGAATTCTGGTCATTTTTTGTTTATTTGGTATGGGTGGGTGTCGGTGCATAGGGAGAGGGTGGGAGTCTGGGAACCTGGATATGAGCCAGAAAATGATGGAAATAGGAATGGTTCACCCTGTTGATTCCTGGGGTTTTAAAATTTACTTGAAATAGCCCTTCTTGCATGATCTCATCCAATCTACCGCCATCCTTGGGAGGCAGGGAGAGTCAGGATGGCCATCCCACTTTCCATGGGAAAGTGAGCCCCAAAGTGGCAGCAGAGCTGGCTTCCAGGCTCCAGCACTCTGTATCGCTTTCTGCCCTTCTACCCACAGCTTCTTTTGGTCATGGTCTATTTGTTCAGTCCCCAAGATGTAATTATATGCCATGTGTCATGACTACAGTATGAAAAAGTAGATTGGTTAAAACAGTGGTTTTCAAAGTGTGGACCCCAGTCTAGCAGCATCAGGATCACCTGAGAAATTGTTAAGAATGTAAATTTGTGAGTCTCATACTAGACTAGCTGAATAGGAAGCTCTAGGGTGCGGCTGCCATTTGTGTTTTAACAAGCTCCCCAGGTGATTCTGATATTCGCTCATGTTTTAGAGCCACTGGTACAGAGAGAGAAGAGCACTGGATTTTGCCTCGGGAGACATGGGCTTAAGTTTCACCCAATGACTCTGTGACTCAGGAAATTCACATTATCCATCTCTCTAGCCTCAGTTTCCTTATCTTCAAAGTAAAGACATATAAGAGAATTGCTACGAGGAATCACATGTGATAATACGTGTAAAGTCTTCTATGTTATTAGTCAACATGATAATAACATAGCCACTCATTCATTCATTTGTTCATTCAACAAACATTTACTGAGCACCTGGGTGGCTGGACCCAGGCCACCCATGCTGGGAGCTTTGGGTCTTTCCAGAAATGCCTGAGGTCAGCAGTTCAGTTGGAAGAGACAGAATGAGCACCAATACTCTATAGAGTACAGCTATCCCCTCACTAGATAAAACTGGTTCTTTAAATTTTAATATGCAAAGTGTTGGGCTGCACCTGTGGGGGTGAGGACAGGTGTACCCTACCAGATACCTGAGGTACCGCACCAGCAATAGGACATGGGTCCGGCTGTGACATTTACAGTCCATGCTCCTGACACACTTTTCGCTATGGATTTCATGGATCCTCAGAGCAAACACTCAGATGAGGTGTCATTGCTGCTGTACCACGAAGAGGAAACCCAGGCCAGGAGAGTGACGTCACTTGTCCAAGGCTGCAGAGCTAGTCAGTATGCCCAGGTCAGCTTCCCAGATACCATCATCTGATGAGGGACAGGTCAGTGAAAGGAAGGCAGTCTGGCAGGGAGCCGAGCGTTTGTGCCAAGAGCTTTCTCGTGTGCTGCTTCATGTTGTTCTTCCAACGACACTGCAGGCTGAGAATTACTGTCCTCATTTTTCTTCAGTCTAACGCCCTCCCAACTGAGCTATTTCGGCTGCCTGCTATCCTCATTTTTCTGATGAGGAAATGGAGGCTCCAGGAAGATTGTGACTCACCTGGGAAGAGATGGAGGCTGGATTCAAACCCTGGACAGCCTGACTCAGAGCCACCAATCTAATCTGCCCCAGCCAGGACTCAGTAGACTTTTCCCCCCAGCGCCTCTGTAGGGTCTCGGGGAGGGTAATAGGCGGGACCATCAACACACCTCCTTCGAGTGCCAAATGTTTTTGAAGGCTCCTGTTTAATTTTCCTCATGAAAATGCTTCTTCTATGGTATAATACATCCTTGTTTGTTGTTACCTAAAGTGCTTTAAAATATCACTTAAAATTAACTCTCCCTTCCTCCTTCCCTCTACTTCCTTCTCCCTCCATCTTGAAGTGAAACCAAGGCAGCAGGTAGACAGGACATACCTAACACTCCACGCCTCCCGAGCTCCTTGCACACTGCTGGTCCCCTTGGCCCACTAGTAATGCACCCCCCCACACTAGCAATCTGCCTTACCCTGATCTACTTTTTCCTTTTTTTCACAGCATTTATCACTTTCTTGTACAGTTTTTAAAAATTATTATGCTTATTATCTTCCTGCCCATTCCATTCTACCCTCACTAGATTGTAAGCTCCACAGGAGAGGATCTTTGTTTTTTTCACTGATACATCTTAGGCATTTAAACCAGTGACTGACACCTAGTAGGCATTTGTTGAATGACTGAAAAAAATTCCATAATGACTTATGGAGGACCTTCTGGATACAGATGGTGGTGAAACTAGACTACTGAATCTCTCTCTTCTATTAGCTAATGAAATGGAAACTGGAAACTGCCCAGATCCTTGGGTACTAGCACAGCCGTGGCCGAAAGAGCGCCTTCTGGTGTGCGTGGAAGGGCACCGGGTTTGCAGCTGCACCCCCCGTGTAACTTCCTAGTCTGATTGGACCAGCAGTGCCTGGCAGAGTGCTGGGCACAGGCTATTCAGCACATTTAAGGTGAATGGATGGAGGGATGGACAGAGAGACAAACGATCTCATAGCCATTCACATCCTTCAGGTGTCAGCTCAAATGTCACATCTCAGAGCCCTTCCCTGACCCCAACAAGGTGGAGGAGTCCTAACTACTAGAATAATCCAGCTCAGTGAATGCTAATTAGTGAGAGCAGAAGAGAGGTCTCTAGTGGAGGACCACATGGCTCTTTACTGAACTACGTGTTATTATTGATCCCCGATACAAAGGATCATGTTTACGTACGATAAAACTTGGAGGAAGGATGTATAATAGAATAAAATTCCCAAAGGATCCCTCACATACCCAAATGTATGCATAGACAATTCACAGAGGAAGAAGTTGAAAAAGTACATCCATATAGAAAGCTAATTCGTCAAACTTTAAAAATTCCAAATACTGATGGAGTTGTGGAAAACTGGCACATACATGTCTATGCTGCTTGAAGTATGGCTTAACAACCTTTTGGAAAGCAATATAACAACGCATGGAAAAGACTAAAAAATGTTCTTGTCCTTAGACCCAATTAGCTCACTCCTGGGAATTTACTCTAAGAAGGAAAACTAACATAAGGAAAACAATCATAAACAATCATAGCAGCATCATCTCTAATAGTAAGAAACTAAAGACAACAAAATATACATGAAGAGATAAGAAGTTAATCATGGCCCAATACTGGGAAAGGTATTAAAACGATAGCTATGAGAATCAGGCAGCAGAAAAGGAAATGTTTGCCATCTGACGTGAAACAGGTAAGGCGGGGTGCAGATGTCGCACAGGAGGCTGGCTGACGCTGGCCAGCCGCCATGAACAAAGGTGCTGCCCGTGGACGGGCAGAAGGGACTCTCAGAAGTGAACATGCAGTTAGGCTTGGCTCTTGGCATTGTGGCTGGGTTTTGTTTTTAGGCTTTGGCTTTCTTCAAATTTTCCTTTGTATTTTAAATACGAATGGAAGAGAAGATCTCAACCAGCTGGAATGTTGGGCTGAAACCAATAAAATGAAATGGAACAGGAATCAATGCAAAGTCCTGTATTTCATTTAAGAAATATATTTGAAAAATTCACACAATTGAGGGGGGTGGTAGGACCAAAGAGCTGTTAGAATAAAAAAAAGGGGAGGAAAAAAGAAAAAGACCCCACATTTATCAAAGGCTGGGATTGGGGTCCAGTGGGCGTGGCACCGCAGCAGGCTGGTACGATTACCATAGCAACTGCAGAACAGGCAAGGTGACTGGGGCTGGGAGACTTCAAGGAACTTGCCCAATTTCCTCTAATCTGATAAATAGTGAAGGCAGGATTTGAATTCAGGGTGAGTCTCTCTGGCTCGAAACTGATGCTCTTTCACTTACAACAGAGTGAACCAAAGGGACAAATATTGTGTTAGCCAAAAAAAGGGAACAAGGGAGTGTTTGGTGACGTTCCTCCCACACTCTTAATCTTACCTTATTGAACCTTATTGGCTCAATATGAGATAATTCTAGTACTGAAGATGCTAATTCAAAGCCTGAGAGTAAGAGGTGACATTCTGCTGATCAGACTTGTCCCAGAGTACCACGTCCAGTCTGGAGCCCCATCTTTAGGGGCATATCCATAGAAGAGCAGCCAGGATGGTCAGTGTTCTGAGGATTAGGGATCTGAGAGATATTGGCTGCCTAGGTACTTTATTCACAGTATCTTATATAACACTTGACACAGTCCAGTGAGGTAGCTATTACTATTCCCATTTTTAAAACAGGAAAATTGAAGCTAAGCGAGAGAGGTTAAGAATTTGTTCAGGGTCACATACTACTAAGTGGAAGAATCAGGACTTGAACACAGTGCTGTTTAAATCCAGGGTCCCCACTTTCCCATGCAGCCTCCCTCGCGTGAAAAATGATGGAACAGAATTTCAGCTATTTCTTAGTCGGTGAGGAGAAATGACAGCTACCTTTAACTCAACAAAGGGCTACAAGTGGAAGTATTCTGTGTGGTTTTAGAGAGAGAATTTGAGCTAGAAGGAGGTTATTGAACGTTACCAACACAAAGAAATGATAAATCTTTGAGATGATAGATATGCTAATTACTCTCATCTGATAACTACATATATGTATTGAAACATCACTGCGTACCCCATGAATATGTACATTATTATTTGTCAATTAAAAAAGTTAAATTTAAAAGGTCTCAGAGAAGTAGGTTTTTAAGCTCAACAGAAGAACATTTTAGTGATGGCAATAATTGGATGTACTCCTGGGAAGGAAGATGAATTCCTTATACCTGCAGGTATTCAAGCATGGTCTGGAGAGGCATTTGCTTATGGTGGCATCTGGGTGGAGAACCTCAGAGTTCACCTTTGACCTTTAGGTTCCATAAGTCTATGAAGCTGCCTGGCAGAAATGGATCAATTCCTTCAAAAGAAGTGATGAAACTTTCTTTTGGTATGTCAATTTACAGATATAAAAGCAAAAATTATATGCCTAAGGTAAACACATTGGTCCATGAGAATACTTTAATTTTATTTTTCTTTACTCCTCAGTCAACTTGAGGTGCATGAGAAAACTAAACATAGAAAATGAAATGGATTCTGCTAGAACTACTCACAGGTTTTAATCAAGTTTTTCTTTTCTGTAAAGAATAAATCAAACTCTGGAGAGATGTGCTGTATTGGCAATAATCAAACACAATATAAAATGTAATAGTTTTTTTCACCTATTAAGTTGGGAAAATAATTTAAACAGTGGTCGCAACCATTATACGTATCAAGAGTGATAAAAATGTCATTCCTTTTGACCCTGGTGAAACCATCTTACGAAGACAATGAAAAATATAGAGGAAAACACTGTGCAACATAAAATTCTTCACCTGAGTTTTATTCATAAACAGTCTAAAACTCCAAAGAGGGGCAAATGGGCCACCTGGGTGCAGGGGCTGGGGGCTGAGCTGGGGGAGGGGAGCTGGAGGCCTAGGAGTGAGCCTAGTCAACAGGCCCAGGGAAGACCGAGAACTGCAGGATAAACATGACAAATGCAGAGAGCCAAAGGTGGGCATGAAAGCCAAGGCCACTTTGTAAGAGGTCAGCAGGTTACAGATCTCTGGTCAGGAATGAACAGGTGGAGCAAAAGAAGAAGAGGGGAGAGAAACACCAACGTTCACTCGGAGGACCATTTAGCCTCCCTTGTTTGGACACTTTAATTACATTTTTCGGTCCCCCCCGTAACCCCATAACTAGGTATTATTTCTTCCATTTTGCAGACGGTGTTAAGAAAGATGAAATAACTTGTCGCAAGCGAGGTAGTAAGTGCTAGAGTCGGGAACCGAACGCGAATGCATCTCCATCCTAACGCAAGCTCATTCTACCACCACACTCGATCGAAGTGTGCGGCGAGGCCCTTCAGGAACTGGCAGACCTATGAGTTAGCCCCGCTGTAAGTGCCCGGGCAGCTGGTCGGATGGTTTACTCAACTGTAGCCTTGCGTCAGTACACGTTGTGGATGTTGGAACTGATGGTTATAAATTTCACAAAATACAGGGAAACATGTTAAATGCAAAGGGAACGATATGAATCTGATCATATACTATAAACATAAGTAAGTAAAATACATATTTACACCTTTGAAAAAAGACTAGGTGAGATATATCACAAAGCTTTCAGCAGTGCAATTTGGAGGGTTTTCCCTATTTTTCCAAAAGTTTCTGTAGTTTTTATTTCTTTATAATTACAAAAAAGTCACAATTTAGAAATGCACACAAGAAACACACAAACACCTAACAGTTTACTAACACATTTTCCTCAGCTAGGAAATAAGCCAAGTCCCATCTTTCTGTTTTATCTGGTAATAGAGAACTTGTTACCAGGGCTTCTGAAGACAAGTGCCCAAACCTCATCGATTCAGGTCTTGCCAGCTTGGTATTGACTGTCCTCTCCTACATGATTCACTGGCCTGGCACAGGAATCAAAAAATTATAAGTGTACAAGTGAGGGACGAATCACTGGTGCCTAGACAGAGAGTCACCTTCTGCATCGTGCCCAGCTAAACAGCATTTGGTGAGCATGCAGTGGAACTCTAAATAAGGTGTTAAGGCAGATCCTCAGTTATTTAAGAAGAAATTTATTCTCAATTTCAAATACCCTTAGGCACTTTAGATGGAACATCGGTTTTTTGGCTCATTTGTTTTTACACAGGGGACACTCCTATTCTTTCACTGCAGCAGGTCTTCTAATGAATTCTACGAAACTGATACTTTTCAAAAGTGGTACTTGTGTTAAAATACACATTCCCAGCCTTATCCCAGATCTACTGAATCATGCTTTCAAAGCCAAAGCCCAGGAAATCTGTATTTTAAGCACCTCAGCCAATTTTTAAGATTGGGAAAGTTTAGGGAACACTAGTATTAATACATAATAGGAATTTCAGTTTTGTGTTCTGTATTTGAATATAATACAACTATGAATGCTTATAAACAGTATTATTATTCCCAGTCCTTCCAAATGGCCTGAATTAATCCATTGACCAATTACTTAGGTTGAGACTCCCCTAAACATACCCTGAGATTATATGGCTAGATTCTAAGCTCAGACCGTAAGTTTCCACTCATCTTTCAGACAAGAGGTAAAAAGGCAGGTTTTGCACAGACCTGGATTCTGATCCAGCTCCACTGCTGATAGCACCAGGACCTTGGACAAGAAATTATTTAATCTTCCCTGAGCCCATTCCTACATTTGTGTGTAAAAATGATGGTCTTGCCCCCATATCATAGTAACAGGGCACCAGGTACACAACGGGGGCTCAAAACCATCTCAGTTTAACTAGTGTGTGAAACCTCTTGATCCTGTATCAGAATTGGCTCTTCTAAGCATGCTTCATTGGCGTATCCATTCCTGATTACATTCCGTCTTATGTGCTAAAAATAACTAACATCTGCATGGGTCTTTGTGATTTACAGAACCTTTTCACAGATTTTATCTAAATTGCTCTTCATAAGAACCCTGAGTTAGGGATCATTATCTCCACATTAAAAGAAACAAGGCCTGGAGAGGTCAAGTGACCTGCCTGGAAGTGGTAAAGTCAGGATTTGAATCCAGATCCCACAATCTCCCCAGCCCTGTTCTGTCTCTAACATAACATCTGTATCACGCATTACACAAAACACTTTCACATATATAATAGCATTTTTATTGTAGATATTTCAATAACTATTTCTTCCACTAGCCTAAAAGCACCTATGTAACAGGTACCTCGTATTAGTCTTTAAAGAGAAATGCAGATCTGGGTATTCGTGTCTTTGCTATGCTTAGGGAGAAAAGGAGACCTCTCAACAATGACGCGTACTTTTCCTAGTCTCATGCATTCCACATTATTCATGCCCAAGATGCCCCATGCCCTTAAACGAACATATCTTAACAAGAAGAATTTATTGAATATCTACTAAGTGTTAGGAACTTTACTTATGACATGAGTTAACTTATGTTAAACACTTAAAAAAGTCCTGGCACATATTAAGTGTCTGTTATTATTATTAAATTATTCATATGCCTTGTGAGGTAGGCATTATTTTCCTCATTATACTGATAAGGACTCTGAGAAGGTAAGTGATCAGTCCCAGACTGCTTATACTGCCAGTGTGTGGAGAGCCAGGAAGATACCATAAAGGGAAATTCACATCTATGTATCCCATCAGCAAGCATATAATATTTCACATTGCAAATGATTTTATTTAGTAAAATAAAAGTTTTCAAGTGGCAGGCACCTCCTCTACTTACCCCAGTGACCCTGAGCTTTTAGTTACAGACCACCAAGTAATGGATAAACCATTAGAGAAACCAAAGGCCAGAACTTTCCAACCAATAACTAAAAGCCAATAATCAGAAATTGCCAACATTTATTGAGCACTTTATTATGTATGTTATCTCTGATTCCTCTAGCAGCTCTGCAAGGTATGTATTATCTCCTTTTTATGGAATAGAAAACGGAAACTCAGAGAAGAGAGGTTAAGCCCAAAGCAGAGGAGCCAGGCTTGGAGTCTAGAAGCGTCAGCCCAAAGCCCTTGCCCTTTCTAATATACCATGCACACTTCATAGGCATTACAGAAAGCAAAGTGCAAATCAACAGGAAGTTCGAATGTGGCTTGCCAGAATGTGTGCCAGGCACCTTAGAGATTCAGTAACTGAATAAAGAATGAGATAAAAATTATGTAACTTCAAAGAACACTTGAGATACAAGATAGGATGAAAGAACTGATACCGGGCGACAATGTCTCCACTTCCTGAATGTAACTCTATACCACATCTAACATTATCACCCCCTTCATTCCTTTGCAAAGATTGATTCAAATTATCAGGGAAGCTGAATCTCAGATCATCCTGAGTGACAAAGGTGATTGGCCCAAGATCTGGCCTTTGAAATCAGAGAAAGTAATCTTTTTCTTTTGAGATAGCCCTTCACATATGTAGATAGCGACCACATCTCTTATGAATTTTCTCTCAGCCTGAATGTTCCTCCCCTGAAAGGAAGGGCATTCCAGGCCTTATAGCACACTGGTCACCTCCACTGCACACATAATTATTCTAAATAAATGAGGATAATGATTGTGTACATCAAATAATTAATGAAGTTTTATTATAGAACAAAATAGAGGAACAGAGTCCTCAAACGGTAAAAATATCAGTTCAAATCCCGGTCAGATGATAGGCAACTGAGACACCCCTTATTCCCCTTTGAAAAGAGTGATTTTCCCATCCCCAGAATGACACCGGCACTCGGCTGCTGCCTGGGTATCAGCAAATCCATCTGCCTTCTTTGGAGTGGGAAGTCCAAGTTCAGAACAAGCTGCTGAGCTCAGAACTCGACCGGCTCCCTGCCCACGTACCACCGTGCGTGGTGGGGCCTGATTTGGACGGCACTGCTGCTCGCATATCACACGCCACACAAAGAAAACACGAAGGCTTTATGAAAAATCCAAAGTTTATTGCAAATTGTATTTTGCTTCCCTTCGTTCTTCATTTTTACAGGATTTATTGATATCCATGATTTTTTCACAGATGTACTTGTTGACTTTGGAGAGTCTCTGTGCAATTTCAGTTTCATCCACAGTTTCTTGTGCTATTCTGTCATACAAACACTCTAGACAGGGAGAACAAACAAGAAGGCCAAGGATTAATGGTGAATTTGAGCACAAATCTTTTAAGGGGGAGTAAAAGAAAACGTGCCTCCTGACATACTTCCAAATACCGATTCACATATTTGGTATAGCTATATTTTTAAATTTGCATCATAAAATATACTTAGAAAAGAGTAAATATACAGTATAAATTTACACTATAAAAATGATAAGTTTACAACTAATTGATTATAACCAGTTACAGATTTTTTTATTCCTTCTCCACTCCCACTGCTTCAATTGATTAGCCTAAAATAAAAATAAATAATGCTAAAACACCCACATGCCCACCACCGAGCTTAGCAGGACATCACTGTCCCTCTGAAACTCCTGGATGCTCCTCCGTAATCCTCTTTCCTCCTCTCCCTCACCAGGGGTAACTATTCTGAAGTTTTGCTTTGCTTTGCTTTTGGTGTTAACACATGTACATACCCTTAAATAACATGTAGTTTATTTTTCCCTGTTTTCAATGTTTTTACCAATGTGCCTATACTCTATATATCCTTTAGATTGCTTTTTTTCACTCAAATGTTATAGTTTTGAGATTTATCCATGAAACATACAGCTGTAGGTCATTCCTTTTCACTTATGAGTAGTGTTGTATTGTATGACTGTACCACAATTTGTTTATCCATTTCATTGTCCCTGGACACTTGGTTTTGCAGTTACAAACACCCTGGCACATGTCTCTGGGGTACACCTGTAGGAAATTCTCTAGTATCGGCCTAGGTGTGGAATTGGCTGAATGTTAAGATGTGTGCACATTTACCATTACTAGGCGATGCTTAGTAAATTGTTTTCCAAAGTGGTTGTGCTGACTGGCGCTCCTGTCCGAGTACTGGTTGCCCCATTTCAACAGCACTTGACATTGTCACATTATTAAGGTTTTGACAGACTGGTGGGTATGAAGTGGTGTCTCATTGTGGCAATTACTAATGAGGCTTAGGATGGCCATTCTCTTACTGAGACTACCATTTGTTGTGATGAGTGAAGCAAAGAGCCAGCCCCAGACAAGGCCTGGCTGGAGCTTGATTTCAGATGACTTCCTAGCCTGGGGACCTGGTGCAAATCATTGCCCCAGATTCCTTACCTCATAAACAGGGATAACAAACTACAGAGTATCTTTTTAAAGGCTGCCACGAGGTATGTTGGATAAACATGTTGACAGCTTTTTCAAACTGTAAGGAATACTACACCACATTGTACGGGGTTGTTCTAGGTATTTTATGTATATACAGCTATTAATTCCTAGGGCTGAGCACAGTGCTTGGCACAGGCACAAGTTTAAGAAAATACATGTTAAATGAATGAATGAATAAATGCTTTTTGAGGGAAACCCGAGGGAACACAAACATTCTGGACATAAGAGGACTAGGGTGTGGGAGGGGAATGTACCACCAGGGTGTGTAATCATGGGTGAAAACTTTTAGTTCTTTGAGCTTGAGTTTCCTCCCCTAAACAGGAATGACAAACCAATCTTGAGGAATTGCTATGGAGAACAAGCAAAATCTCGCCTTTACTGAGACAGCCCAGAGCAGGCAATCCTCTCAGAGATGCGCAACGTCAACACCAGATGGGCTTATGAAGACCACCTTGTGTTAACTCCTCCACTTACATATGAGAAGATTGAGGCCCAGGGAAGGGGAGCGAGCACAGGGCAGAATCCACTGCTGCCTCCCGACACCCGCAGCCTTTCCCTGGGCCCGGAGCCAGCCAGCCTGCCTCCTGTCGCGGTGCATGCCGCAGGTGCGTGTGCGCTGAGCTGCTTTCTCTGGGGCACCCTTTATTCCCACTGAGAAGGGCTTTGCACAGGGAAGCCTTTAAAAGCTTTTACTTGACCTCCACTGCTTCCTGACTACTTCCAAGTCTGATTAATCCTTACTTCATCTTGCCTTGGCCTTTCCATAAGGACTGAGAGACAAGAAGGCAGAGGGCCCTGTCTCTCCAGCCGACCTCTGCTATGTTCACCTGCAATTCCCTCTCCATCCCAAGCTACCCGACACATCAGTGTCTTTTCTCATCTCTGCCTAGAATACCCTGGAATCACCCTTCACCTGCCCAAATCCTACTCATTCTTCCAGATTCAGCCTTCTTGGAACCTACCTGATGGAGTTAGAGACCCCTCTCTACCTACAACTCTATGCTCCCACACCTGCCTGGGTTTTTCTTTCTGCTGAAGCGCAAAGGAGAGAAGAAGAAGACAGGAGAGTGGGTGTGATGACCCACAGAAGCCCTAGCAGAAGAAAGAGAAAGGTGCAAACGGAGGAAGGTTTTCAGAGGGGCCCCCACAGGATTCCAATCATTCTCATTTCCTGGGGGCAACAGCACTGAAGGGCTTCTCAGGTTGATTAAAAGGCTTTCGTTAGACTCTAGATATTAATCACCTGCAGTTGCTGGGAATGTCTCCCTCTGCGAGGGAGCATTTGAGATTATTGCTTAATTAACAAGGTTTATAACAGTGCTAATGTGTCCTATTAAAAACGTTATAAAAATTAACCAGAACGCAATGCTGAGGCTCATTTAGAAAACTCAGACACTCTGCAAAAGGTCATTTGACCTTAATAGGTTTAACTGCCATTCTGGAGCTTGTCATTAGAGCAAGACTCTGCTCAAGCTCTCCTGCTTTCATCTTTCTAAAGCAGTGTCACCCCATCCTTCTGCTTTCTGGTAGGAAAGGATTTTAAAATCAAAGAGAAGAGAAAATCCTCACCAACTCTGTGAGTGTAAAGGCTTTTGCCATTTTTATGTGGCAAATGTGACTAAATGTGATAAAATAAGACAAAATAAATACAAACAATCTCAATCTAGCAGACAGCTTGCAGGGGAAGAGCCAGCCAAATGCAATCTGGAATAGCTCAAATAATTAGGCTAAAAACAGTGATTGTACGGTAGGATGGGAGACAGACTTGAAACCTGCCTGTTGTAGTGAAAAAGTAATAATCAACATTGTATTTCAGTGAGACAAGAAAACTCTGGTGACAGCAGGAAGCCTGAAACCCCGGTTCGGCTTGGCTCTGTGTCTAATCAATCGTATGGCCTTGGGCAAGTCGGTTTCCTTCTTAGTCACTTACATGGTGAGCATTTACAGGCTCTAAGGGGTAAGTGGACAAGGCTCCTAGGAGGCAACGATGCAGTAAGAAGAGAACTGAGGTAGGCAGCGGGTGCTCCGGGACATACGACAGAAGCACCCCCCCACCCAAAGAGGTCAGGGACGGCTTTCTGAAGGAAGGTTCCCCTAAGCAGATCTGAGGTGGAAAGTAGGTAGTGTGACCTGTGTTCCAGGCACTGTGAATAGCATTTACAGATTCCCCAACGTGAGAGGGAACAAGGCTTATTCAGGGAATACAGGAGTTCGTCTTTGTAATAACTAAGAGTTCAAGGGTAATATTGCTGAAAAATAATGCTGGAGATATAGCCAGGGGCCAGATTATGAAGGTGCTTTTATGGCATGCTAAGAAGCTTAGCCTTTAATAATGAACACTATGACCTCGCTGTGACTGGGGTGGTGGTAAAAGGATCATATCTGGTTTCTGAATGGTCACTCTGGCTACATAATGGAGAGAGGAGTCTGGAAGCTGCTGGAGCAATGGAGGGGAGGAATGATGTGGCCTGGGCTGTGAGAGAGGGGCAGTGGCTATGGAGAGAAGCAGACGGTTTAAGAGGCATTTGGGGGCTGAACAGTGAGGCATGTGGAGGAGTCAAGGGTGAGGCGTGGGTCCTGGGCTGGTGGTATCACTCACCAAGACAGGGACCATATGAGAGGTGGGAGGCTTCGTGGAGAAGGAGAAGGAGACAGCAGTTTTGCCAATGTCACGTGGACATCCATGAAGAGATGACTACTGGGCACTTGGATATACGGATCAGGAACTCATAAGTATGAACTGAGGTCTAACATAGATTTGGGAATCCTCATTCATTGATTCAACAAGTATTTATTGAGCTCTTACTATGGGCTGGCCCTGAATAAGAAGCTCATAAGTTTATATTCTAATGGAGGTGGGGGGGTGAGAGAGACAATTATCGAGCAAACAACTAAATAAGAAATGCTATGCAGGGGCTTTAAGCAGGGTGATATGACAGGGAGCAACGGAGAGGCTACTTTAGACTGGACGGCTGGGAGGCATCTCTAAGTGACAGGGAGGGAGAGTGCAGATCAGGAAGGGCATTGCCGGCAATGGAACAGGAAGGAGCTGGAAGAAGGGCTCTGTGGCTACAGCAGGGGGCAAGCAGGAAGTGTGGCGCGAGACAAGGTCAGCGGGGTCACTGAGGCCAGATCACCAGGCATCAGCCAAGTGAGGAGTGCGGATTTGAATCCAGAGCCAAGAGCACGCTGACGGCAATGGGAATGATGGGAGGTGAGGAGATCTGCCAAGGAATGCTTGGCAGGACGAGAGAGAAGTGGGTTGAGGATGGAGAGGCATTGCCAGGGACATGGTGAGCATGGAGAAGTCTCTTGGGAAGCTTGGATATGAAGAAAGAGAGACGCCGCCGCAGCTAGGTGACGTAAGTGCCCTCAAAGCAGTGTTTGCTTTTGTAAGAAATGAGTAATCAAGGCATAATTAAACACTGTTGAGAAGGAATCAGTAGAACAGGGGCATAATTGGAGCAGCAAAGTACTGAGGAAGGCAGGTGGACTGGGATCCAGGGCCCAGCTGGAGAGAATTACCAGCACCAAATAAGAGAAGGAAACTCTTCTTTTGGGACATGAAAAACAGGGGCATAGAGTTAAGTCTGTAGGTGTGGTGCTTAGAAGCTGTGGAAATGACTGTTCTCTGTGAAGGAAGAGACAGGCCATCTTTTGAGAAAGACACAGGTGTGGAGCAGACTATCATGTTTGGAGACAAAGCAGAGAAATTTAAAAAGAGACTGGAAAGTGGGGGAGTAGACCAGGGCTGAAACTCTGAGGATGCGGCAGATGATCTAGGGCCCAGCTGGGGCTGAGGACAGTGAGCATGTAACAGCTCCAGCCACGCAGCTGTGGCGTATTCTTCCCGACTGTTTCACTGCTACGGTCCTCAGCAGCCCTGACCACCTTAAGAGGTAAGTTTTCAGTGAAGGGAACTGAGACGTGGAGAGAAAAAGTGATTTAGAAGAAATCACACCAATGGTCAGTCAGGGGATCAGCTTGTGGGCCTCAGTGTTTCTTTTGCTCAATGCTCATTTACTGAGCTCCTACTGTGTGCCAGGCACTGTGCTAGGCACCAAGGACACAGAGACGAATCAGACAGGGTCCCCAGGGCAGAGGCAGACACACAGCAGATGATTTTATATCACATGGCAATGGCAAGGACAGCCAGTCATGGAAAGGTACCCAGGACCTGCTGAGTCACGTTCTAACAAGTGTCACAGAATTAGAGGTTGGCCACCTACCAGGCAAGACAAGGCTTCATTCCTGGGAGAGCCTCTTTCTCAGGGCAACCTCCTAAATCAGACTTTACCATTTCAGACAGGAGCCAGACTGAAGGCTACCTCTGATTATCTAAAAATAAGTGGCTGCCTAAATCAATTAATCACGAGCCAGCCAGGCAAGGGAGGCAGCTGTGGTACAGCAGAACAAGCCCCAGACCAGACTAAGGGGGTGTGGTTTTGAATCCAGGCTCTGAAATTTGTAGCTGTGACCTCAGGCTCGTTGCTTAATCTATGTCCTGCCAATCTCCAAAATATACCCTCAACCTGGCCATTTTCTCCACTTCCCCTGCTGTAGTCTATGGCAGTGGCATCTCTCCCCGAGAGCCCTGCATCTATTTTCTAACTGATCTCCCATGTGGTCACTCCATGACTGGGAGAACTCCATTGCCTTTCTTCTGCAAGTAGAGTAAACCCAAGCTGTTTACCGTGGCCTTCTGGCTCTATAAGACTGGCTCTTGCCCACCTCCCTGACGTCACTCTCCCCTCCCTACACCTCAGCCACTGGGACTTCTCCACTCCTTGAGCACGCTGGCCTTTGCACCTGCTGCTTATTCCGCCTGATTCGCCACCCCTCAGACCTCAGACAGGGCTGCCTCTTCCACACCCGGCTTGCAGCTCAAATGTCACCTCCTCAAACTGACCTTCTCCAACCACCCCGGCTGGTGCCAGCTAGTGCAGCCCTCTGTCCTACCACATTATATAAGGAAGCTCACAGTATCTGGAACTATCTGACTCGTTCCTGGACATATTTGTTGTCTTCTCCCAGAACCTGCCATGGCGCCTGCTCAAAATATATGTGTCAACCGACTGAGTCTTACTTTCCTCATGAAAATATGGCAGACCTGGACGCTTAGAGAACAGTGGTTTATGAGCACAGATCCCGAAGCCAGCCTGCTGCCTTGGACTCCTGGCTCTATTCCTACGAGCTGTGAGACCTGGTCAAGTTGCTTAGCATCTCTGTGTCGCAGTTTCTTCATTTGTAAAACAGGAATAATAATAGTAGCCAACAGTAGGGTTGTTATGAGGATGATGAGTTAATATACGTAAAAATGTTTTTAAAAAGAGAACCATTAAAAAAAACCCAGAACCTGAAACATAGTAAGTGCACAAAATAATCAGAAACTAATATATTCTCTTTGCTCCCTTTACACTACTGTCTGCCTCTGTAGTCTGTATTTTCTGTACAGCAACCTGTTGTTTTTGTGTTCATCCTCCCCAAGAAACTGCGAGCTCCTTGCAGGTGAAGACTGTGTCTTACCCTCTTTGTGTCCTCAGTGCCCAGCAGAGGGCCTGGCAAAGAATGACGGATGGAGAGAGGGTGGGAGAGAGGGAGGGAAGAAAGAAGAAAGTGAGAAGAGAGGGAAAAGAGAGGAGGAAGGAAGGAGAGAAAAGAGAGAAAGAAAAAAAGAAGGGAAGGGAGAAGGAAGGGGGAAAGGAGGAAGGCTGGGGAGGAAGGAAGGAGGGGAGAAAAGCAGGCAGGCAAATCAAGGAGTCCAGGATATAGACTTATCTCTAGGGAGACAAATGACTCCCGTCTCTTTGCCTCCCCTCCAACCCTCCCAAACACCAGACAGGAAGCTGAGTCCAGTGACCACCAGCTAGTCTTCATCTTATTAACTGCTTCAGGCACAATGCTAGAATCACCGAGAACGGTGTCCCCCAGCCTCGGCCTTCGCTGCTGTCTGCACACGGCAGCGCTCTCTCCTATCCCATCTCCACGCCTTTGTTCGAGGTGCTTCTGCCTCCTGCAGTATCTCTGCACACACACCCGTGTCTCCACGTCTGACGTGCCTTCGAGGTCCGGTCAGTGACCCCCATCCCCAGGAATTGTTCCTTAATTTTCTAGCTAAGGGTATTTATTGTCCCCACCTGAGAAGTCCATTAGCATGTCATCTGTCCCTCTCTCATGCTAGTTCCCTGAACTGTACTCATGTCCGAAATTCCTTTGACCTATTAAATGTGGGCTCTTCCAGGGCGTCTGGGATATCTGCTCCTGTGTCCCCTGCCCAGTCGAGGGCCTGGTATGCAGAGGCTGCAGTAGTGTTCGTGGAATTGAATTGTGCCTAATACATCCTTGACAGAGTGAAGGACGGATGCTCAGCCATTGTGTTTCCACTCGGTGACCTACCTCTGACGATGCTGAGTTTGTGAGGCGAGAGGGGTGGCTTAGGGACTGCATCTTTCTTTTTTTTTGTGGCAACTCCTGTGACACTTCTGTTTTTCAGAACATCTGTTCCCCAAATCATGACTGCCAAGTTCTTTGTGTACTTGGAATCTCCTTGGGTTACTTGTAGCTGGTGCCATTTCTCCTCATCAACCCAAATCCCACTTCCCAGATGGACCTGAAAGGGATAAGAACACCGGCACCTGTTTAGTGCGACAGGAGGGCAGTGGGAGGCTTCTCTTGTCCTTTAAAAAGCACTGCTGCACAACGGTAAGGGTTCATACCACAAATACTAACTTAACTCTCTTTAGGGTAAAAATAATCGCTATCGTTTACTGAATACCTGTAATGTGCCAGGCCTTGTTCTAGTGCTTTAGAGTCACCATCTCAAATCTTCATGGCAACACTATTTTCATTTCAGATGAAACCACCAGGTTCAGAAAGGCGAGGTGACTGGCTGAAAGTCACTCAATTAGTAAGTGACCGAGCTGGGATTCTACACTGTAGTCATGTTATCACAAGGCTGCTCAGAGCCTGACTGAATCTCAGGACGCACTGCTTAACTCCGTTCTGTGTTACACCATGGAAAGACCGGCCTCCCTTTCGTGTGAAAATTCTGGGACACACATCCTCCCAGCATAGTGGTTCCCAGCCTTGGCTGCACGCAGGGCTCACTGCATGGCAGGGAGCTATAAAAATTACTGGTGCTCAATGGCCTAGGTGCGGCCTAGGTATTAGGATGGTTTAAAGCCGCCTAGATAATTCCAACATACAGCTAAGTCTAAAAACTCCTGCCGGCTGGAGTGAGGGCAGCAGCTGCTCTGCTGATAGTTGTGGCTGTGCAAATCCTTTCCCATCTCTGAGCTTCAGTTTCTCTATCTATGAAGTGGGAGAGTTGGATTTCCTTCTGGTTCAAAATACCTATGATTTTAACAAATTAAACATGACCACGATGCACCCAGTTTGATTCTGACAGCACACAGAACAGAACACAATTTTATGCTCCCTGTAAGGGAAGCAGTCAGAAAGTTTCAGTGCAGAGCCAATAAATACAAAAGATCCAGAATGTTCTAGCAATAAGCTACAAGCTTTTAAATTTGTCTTTCTTTCTGGCTTTTATCACAACTTGCAAACCATTTACTAACATTAATCATTAAAAAATAGTTTTGACTTTGACATTTCCAGGTATACTATGCTTCAGCTGAGTCTATGAAGGGAGGAAATGGCCTCTGTGGGGACAGAGGGGAGGCAGCTGCTAATGAGCTAAACTTTGTAAGGAGCATGAGAAAGCTCTGCCAAAGGTCCTTGTTTTCAGAGAGACCTGCAGGTCACCGATATTGCATGGGCAGGAGACATCTTGGGAGAGGTCCTGGGCTGAGAGACTGCACACTCTCCCAAACTGGTGGCAGACTGGCAAGACACATTGTTCAAATGACAATTAAAGATCTTTCTACGTAAGCTTGGCTTAGGAAGGAAGGTGGGCACACACAGATAGGCAGACAGGTCAGCCAGCCACACTTCTTGCCGCAGCAATTACTGAGGTTTTCCAACTATCAAAAAGAAAAAAATATAGCAACACAGCCCACCCACGAACCTTAGTAAGTAAACAATCCACCTGCCACGTCTGACTTCATCTCCTTTTGCTCAAAAGATCATTCAGACCGCTGCAGGCAATCAGATAACCAGCTCCACCTGGCCTCCCTGTGCTGTAAACTTCAGCACCGCAAATCTGTTCATACAGCTCAGGAAAGATAAGCAACCCTGCTGTGAGATGTGCTCCCCGGGCTGACTAGACAACGCTGACCCCAAGGTCAAGTCTGGCCTTTTCTCTGCAGTCTGAACTGCAGGTGGGCAGTCTGTGTGCCAGATTGGCACGCTGAGGACACGTCCCCTGCTGCTCCCTGCTGGACCCTGAGTCACCTCCCTTGATGACACTCTGGAACCACCCACACAAGCTTCCTGAAATAGGGGGAAAACAAGAAATTTTGAATTAGATTAAATTCTGAATCAAAAAATCTTAGAGGTATAAGACAACTTCAGTTTTTCAGAGATCTGTGTTCTTTTTTACCCTGGGCCTTGCTTTCCTATGATCTTTTAATTTATTATTCTTAAAAAAGAGATGATAGTCATTTTAGCCACTGTTCATAAGAGAAAGGGGATGCTTATATGTTTTGAGCACCTATAATGAACCAGGTATTGTATATCAATTTGTTTAATCCTCTTAATGACCTTAAGAGATAGAAATAGGTAGAAATTATTATTCCCATTTTACAGATGTGAACAGAGATTCAGTGGGACTAGATTACTTTTCCTAAGACACATAATCAGTGCACTTTGGAATCAAGATTCAAACCCAAATCTGTGTGATCCTGAAGCTCCCGCTCTCCCTGGATTCCCTGCAGCCACCAGTGTCCCGGTGGTACCAATGGGCTGAAACACAGCAGAGTTTTCCTCTGCATCTGCCTGGCCACGTCCTGCACCAGCCTCCAGTGCAGTTCGCCACAGCAGACGGGGAAACCAGGAAAACAGCCAGGGACTGGCCTCCCTGCTTCCAGTCCCTGCTCCCTCCAACCCACCCTGTAATCGCTGACAGATTAATTTTCCTAAAATGCCTTTTTCCTTCTTTGACTAGATGACTTCTGTGGTCTTTCAACTCTGTTTTTATGTCAACCCTCTGGAATTTCGGATGGCTCTCTGTTTTCTGTCACATCTAATCCTCAGCCTGGCTTAAAAGGCCCACTAGAATCCATTCTATCTATTAATCTGTATTCCCCTACTATGTTCAACACTCTACAAAGCTCCTGAACTCCTTCACTTCCTCCTTCTTCCATTGTGCTGTAACATAAAGAGGATGGGATCTGGAGCTACCAGCCCTGGGTATAAATTCCTGCTCTTCTACCTACTAGCTGGTTAACTTGGGCCAGTCATTTCCCTTCTCTGAGCCTTACTTTTCTCAGCTGTGCAGTAAGCAGATCATTACCTAATTCATAGAGCTGCCTTGGGGATTAACTGAGAAAAGATGAATAAAATGTTAGAACAGCACACACTCAGTAACTGTTCCACCCTTCGTCTCCTTTCTCCTCCCCGTGTCCCTGCTCATGCCATTCCCCTGCCCAGGGATGAATGCTTGCCCTTATGTTTTCTTAAACCTGCTAATCTTTCAAGCCCCAGTCTAAAATCCAGGAAACACTCCTTAATTACTCCAGGGCTAAGTTCTATCCCTTCTGAATTTCTAGCCCACTTAGAGCCTTTACCACCTGATTCAGCCCTTCACAGTATATCTTGGTGGGGAGGTTCAAGGCTTTGCCTCCTCTGTCCCCACAAAGTGATAAGGACTAGTCTGAACACAAAGCAGTAGGAAGCTGACGGGCATATTTAATGGCTTTATGGCACTAGCTTTTAGTTCTGGTGAGCTGCTGTTCTTTGGAGAAGCAAATATTTTCTGACATTCACTCGAGTAAAAGGCCAACTTTATAGCACAGAAAGAAATGGCCCTGTCTAAGAATAATCGCAGATATATTCTGGGGCATTTGGGATAAGGGCCCCTGAGGTCAGCAAAGCTCAAGGTCATTGGCTCGATGCACAGCTTTTAGGGATGCAGCAGAATAGACGAGGAAGAGCAACAGCCTGGAAGGCAGAAGATCTGGCTTCCAGTTCCTGCCTGCCTCTAACCTGTTGTATAACTGTAGACAGTCCCTTCTCTGGATGTGTTTCTCCTTCCATACTATGTCTAAATTAGATGATTTAAACTTTAATGGTCTTTCCGACTTTATGATTCAATGAGTTTGTGAAATAAAACATCTTAGACAAAAGAAAGCCATGCTCTTTATCAAAATCAAGTAACTTGTGTGGCAAGCCCTGTCTATGTAAACCACAGTACACGATTTGGCTAAAATGTTAGTGTTATGTGTCAAGGGAGGTTATTAAAATATGGCATCTGGTAGGATGGGACTTGATCAAAATATATCTTTGTGAAATGTTTTATAGGACAAAACTCATTTCCTACTAGGAAATGGATCCAATTCCAGTACTCTAAGCCTTGCAGAGATTAAGGCCCCTGATCCTGCAGAGAGAAGGAAGGGTCAGAAGGGACAGCAGAGCCAAGAGCAAGGAGGCTACTTCTGAGATGTGGGAGACGCTGCTCTGGGAAGCTGCCGTCCATTTTCAGCATGTCTGTTTTCTTTCCTCCACCTTAATAAATCTCTCTGCCTGACTACAAATTAGGTGCAAACAAAAACCAGGTTTGTCTTATAGCAACATCCTGGCAAAAACCAATGAAAAAACAAAACAGGCATTTTTCAAGATTTGTTGTTCAAATCACGTGTAAAAAAATTAAACGAGGTTTGAGAGACCCATTTTCTGGAAGAAGAATGCTATCTTTGCAAAAGGGGCCCCCTAAAATGCTCAGAAACTGTCCATTGGCTTCAAAGTAAGAGAGAAATAAATTTCTCTTGGAAGCTACTTTAAGAAAAACTCTCTTGTCATTCCACAATGCGGTCATGACTAAAAGGAAATCAACAAACATAGAATAGTCCTATCTTCTTTTAACTCCAATTAGAGAAGGTCTACCAAACTTAGATACACAGTTTGAGTCAAAAAAGGCATATGGAGAGCATCAATCAGATCTCACCTTTCACAGATAAGGACACTGGGGCCCCAGAGAATCAAAGGACCTGCCCAAGGTCACACAGGTAGGACAGAGGTAGAGCTATGCTAAGAACTCAGGCTCCAGGATGCCTGCTTCTACTCCGTCCTGCCACCTCTCCTCTGCAAAGCTGACTTTTCAAGCCTGCTGAATGGAGCAAGGCAAGGTCTGTGGCCTGGCCCCTCAGCCTTGCCTCTGCAGGGGAGGAAGTGCCCAGTGGGAGATGCCAGGACTGACAGCACATCCAAGAGAGCCCTGAAAACTAATAGGTTTCATTTCCTCAGCTTGACAATATTTACTTTGGCTCAAGATGGCCAGCTGCAGGGATATATCTATACAAACCCAAATAAAACAACCTTTTCTTTCTCATCAACCCACTGGGGAATGATACTAGATAAACAGAGACCTTTTGAAGCATGAGGCAAGAAAAATGAACTGACTCAGATGACTCTTTAAGGAGAATGAGAGGTGATGTCTATAATGTGTGCCAGGGTGGCCGAGAATATAACACTAAAGCTGGATTTTACCAGTGCCTAGATAAAAAGGTCTGATATACTTCTTTGAAGATGAATTCATTTCAATGTTAGAAGGATGTCAGAACAGCTTCCTCCCGCGCCCTGCTGCTATCTCATCATGTGATCATAGACTTCCAAAGGGTATTCTATTAGTTTTCAATCCTATATCAATATAATTACTAATAGTGCTTACATTTTCTTTCATGATTTGTTTTCCAGCATCATACAAGAAAGTCCGAGGAGTCATATCTGGCCCTGGGACTGTGGGCTAACCACTGCAGAATGTACAGCTCAAAGGCGGCTTGGGGACAGAAGGCATTTCTCATTCCCCATTGTGTTCACAGTATCTAGCACAGGGCTTGGAACATACAGACGCTTCGTAAACAGTGAACAAATATATATTGAGTTCTTATCTGTAAATCAGACACTTCATTTCCAGTTCACCTGAGAAATTTAAGCATCTGGTTTCATAGAAAGGTAGAACAAATTTCATTGTACTATCATGGGAATTTAAAAAAAATCTTTCTCACTAATAAGCTATTTTAAAATGTCAGTTTAGTTTTATCGTTGCTTTGGCCCAATATGTAAAAAAAAAAGAAAAGAAAAGAAAGAAAGACAGGAGGAAGGAAGAGGAAAAGGTCCTAGCAAAGCTACACTATTTATAACAGAATAATTCCAGAAATAGTCACTCAGGGCTAGGCCCAGAGGCCAACCAGTCACGCCGTGTCGTGGAAAGCTCCCACCATACTCTCCATCTTTACGCTGACTAACAGACACTTGTAGGGAATGGATATTGAGCTTAAAACACTACCTTGCCATTGTCTAGGATATACTTGTCCATGACAGGCGCAGGAGCGGGGTAATAGGACGACGTATTTGCTTCCTCACTGAAAGTGCTCCGTAACTCCGGTTCGGGCTCGAGACATTCTGACTTTACTTTTTCCAGGTCAATGGCAGGACCTAGGCAGTTAAGAAAAGAAATCTGTCTAGAACTCCAAGGAAAATAAAAGGCAAATATTTTTAACTATGCATCTATCAGCACATAGTGGCACAAAAAAAATTGCTAGCTTATTTTTGTCCATTGGACTACACTTAAACCCAGACTCAAAAATAATATGAGGTATGAATGTCACAAGGGAAAGGTGAAAAACTGGAAGATAAGAATGGACTAGACTCTAATTAAGTATGAATGAGGAGCACTGTTCTAGGGTGTCGCTGTCTAAATGGAAAGGCAGGAGACTCAAATTCCTGTACAGGAAAGAGGTTCTGTTAAGACTGGGTTAGAGGAGAAGGGGTGGCAATTACTGGAATATGCAAATTGTGTACTTGCCAAAATCCCCACCTCAGCAGCCTACAGTGGAGAAGGCCACAGCGGAAGAAGGGAGGTTAGGAAAGCTACGAGGAGCAATGTGAAGGCCTCCCCTCCCCAAGAGCTCGTATCTAGACAGGAGCATTTGAACCAAGAAATTAAAATACAATACAGATTAAGCCCCTGATTGCCTGATCCAGCAGCTACTCTGATTTTTATTTTAATGCAATCAACACAATTATGTGGGGCTTAAACAGTGAAAGGAAGCTAGATAAATGGTGGTAGTTTCTAAGGGGGATATTTTTTCTCCATTAGCTTTTAAAAATGATGGGTTTTTTTTTTTTTTTTTAGTCACCTATTGTGTCTTGATTACCAAAGGGCAGAGAAACAGGATGCAAATGGGTAAATAAGGCTGAATGACTTGATTAACTTTTGTGGGAGAACAACTCCAAAGGCCAACAGCATTTAGCATGCTGGAAATTCTCCCTGTGCACACATTCCAGGAGTTGACTGACATCAGAGATTCAGCTACTGCCACACAGCTCCCTGTGGCTTTGCATACAACTTAAGTAAAGGGGGAATTCACAGTCCAATCTTCTTTAATGGACAACTGGATACAAAGCTCTTTATATATTAAAGCCCTTTGCAATAATCTGGTTGTAACTCTGTGTTCAGTTGCCACATCCTAGATGGTGGTAGGGAAGGTATTGGTGATTTTGTTGCTAAAATTCCTCATGATAGGGCTTCTCAGAATGAGAATATCAATCCTGAGTTGCTGGCAGCTGCCAATTGCAAGATAGAATCTTTGTAGTCTCCAGAGAGTTAGGCATGAACCTCACACAAAGCTGAATGCAAGATGGTTGAGGAGCAGAACAGTGCAGATGAAAGAGCTCTCCTCATCTTGGTAGAGATTTCCGGTCCCACTCCTGACTCTGCTGTATTTTAATTGTGTGACCACAGGTGAGTGAATGATAGATGCAGAAATTGACAGAGAAGGACCAATAGCATCAGAATCATTCTGATAGCATTTTCCAATAATGCTATTAGATTCTGTTCAAGGGCTGGGCTTAGGTCTTATATTTCCCCGTCCCCAGCACCTGGCACTGAGTAGGTGTTCTCTGAATGTTTGCTAAATGAATAAAAAAATGACAACAATGAATGAATAATTCTAAAGTTCCAGAAGCAGATGCCAAAGTTTCTCCTCTCTTTGTAGGATTTCAGGTTGAATTTCTGAGATACAAACAAACTCAGGTGGAGCATTTGATCTTTTCTCAGACTTGGGAAGAGGTAATTACTTCAGTTTCCCCTAAAGCTTGTGGCTGAGTTGGCATCTGAGGTCTATTTCCTATTCAGCAACAAGAAGAAGGAATGGGCTGACAGGAGGCGGTCCATGTAGCTACTAGCTCACACGTCCTCTTTGGCAAGATCATGTTCCTCTTCTAAAGCCTACCTTTCCTTCCATGAGAGGTAGCTGTTGGACAAGAGAATGTATCCAGTCCAGCTATGATTTCCATCTGATTCTCTCCCGTTTATCTCCACAATGGCTACCAAAGAGATCTTCCACATGACAGTGTCTTTCCTTACCTAGGCTCCCCACTACCCTCTCATTAAGTCCCACACCTTCTTAAGGCCCAGAACTGACACCCTCTCTACCTGCAGGGCTCAATTCTTGCTCCCCACAAAATTCACCTCTGCTCACGTGCCCCAAGTGCCATGTTGCCCCAGGCGTCTGTGCTGCTGTCTTGGCCTTGAACGCTACCTCATCTCTCTGCCAACCCCTCAGTCAGACATCAGGACACGGCTCAGGTGTCTCCTTTGTGAGGCCTTGATCTGATCACTCCCAGGTAGGGGTCTGTATATTGTGAATACTTTTAGCAAATTACATTTGCAATCATCTACCTATCTGTCTGTTTTCAACATTAGACTGTGAAGCTCTTCAAGAGCAAAGTTTTGCTCCCTTTGGAATCCTAGAGCCTAGGGAAGTGCCTGGTACATGGCAAGCTCTTAATAAATTCTTCATGATATGAGAGAGAGAGAGAGTTGGGGGTGGGAGGCAGGGAGAGATTTTCATGGGCTGGGGCGAAGATTCTGAAATAGAGCCCTGCTGCTGAGTAGGGGTGCTTGAGGGTAGAGGTATGGGTGGGTGGGAAGCTTGCTTTTCTCCTGAATGTCTGTAACCTTTCTTGCAGCCTAAGAAGTAGAAATCAGGACTGTTAAGTAGAAATCAGAAGCATCTAGTCAGGAGAATGGACAATTCAGATGGCTACAGATATAGGCAAGGGACTCTTCCTCCACACTGTCTACAGAGGAGTTGGGTTGAGAGAGTCACCTCTCTGGCTCCGTCCACTGTTGGTCTCCTCCCCAGAGTCAGACTCCATTCTCGGCAAAGTGGCCTGACTGACCCTCTCCACACACACACCATTCTTTCCCGCCTCCTAGTCTTTGCTTGTGCCATTCCCTTTGTTCAGAACATTCTACCCCTACGGATGTCCACCCATCCAAACTCCACCAGCAGTGTAAGGCCTGACTCAAATGCCACCTTTTCCACGAGGCTGCCCTGTCCCCTCAAACAAAGGTCAATAATTTTCTCCAGTGCTTGGCTTGGGATTTAGAGTCAGAATGACTGGGGTTAAGTACTGGGTTTGCCACTTACTGTTTAGGTGAGTCATGATCTTTCTTGGGTAGTAGAGCTCCCCTGTCCCTTGGACCCTCCCACACCCTGTCCCCACTCTACCATAATAATCAGATGCACTCATTTGTTTCTATGTCTGTCTCCCCAACTAGACTGTGAGGCTTGGGCAGCCAAGGACTGTCTTTTTATGACAGAGAACAGGGCTCACCCAGCACAGTGCTTGGTCCAAATTCTATCCTCAGGATACAATTTACACATAAATAATGACTTAACCTCTCTGACCTTGTTGCCTCACCTGAAAGGAGGAAAGATACAGTGACTCAGCGAGACTAAGGATTAAATGAGTGACCCACATGTACGTAATGCTTATTTCGGAGTCTGGCACAGAGTGGCTGCTTGGTAAACAGCGGTTCACTCCCCAACACTGCGCTCTCCCCTACATATGTTATACTCCTGTCCTTAAGTTCGTCTCTACTAAACCTTGGGTTCTGTGAACAGCACCCCTGCTGTTCCGCTTTTGTCCCTGGCGCCCAGCACAGGCTCGCACACAGCACCTCCTGCACTCCGCAGCCCACCCACTCTCCCAGGCTCCTGACGGTCTCCTTAGGGACTGACAGAGTTTTGTCAAATACTGCGGCTGTTGTCCTGGGATCTCTGGCTCTCAAGGAAAACGATTTCCTCACATTCTCAGTCAGCAGCACATGCTCAACACCGGGTCACGGCTCTCTGCAGCAGTTTCCTCCTTCCAGGGCGTTATATACAGAAGGTACCTGGTGCTCAGCCTCAGCAAGGGGGGCAGCTTGGAAAAACCAGCCAAAGGCACATATTAAAAGGGACCTTTTAGGAGACCTGCGTGTGAATCAGCTGCATGACTTCAGGCAAGTCAAGTCACCTGGCCTCCCTGCAAAATGGGGAGTAGGGATAGCCACCATGCCAGCTGATGATGCCTCTGCAGGAGCTGCGCACCGAGGCAGGCAGAGGCTCAGAAAACGGCAGATGAATGAAGGAATGAATCAATCCATAAAGCGTGATGTTTAGCATCACAGAATCAGAAGGAAAAGGGGGGGAAAAAAAGCAATGTGGTTTCTTTGGGGAGAAGAGGGAGGGCCTCTAGTGCTTTTAATTTAAGAAGGGGGGGAAAATCACTTCATTGCAAATTTTAGTCGACTCCACTACCAATGATGGCAATTTACATCTCATTACAACAAATGCTTCAGATTGCTGTTTTGCTTTTAAAAATTTCTGAGGCATTGTTCTCCCTCAAACACATGTGACCAAATTAGCCACAATAATAAGCACTTGCATTAAGAGAGAGCATTGTACGATGTGGCGCAGATATTTAAGGTAACAAAGGAACTTTTTTTCACTTTGTGAGAAGAGTGGGAATCAAAAATTTTAAAAAAGCCCTTTTGATCCATTTGCATGCTGGTATTGACACACACCTGAGGTTTATTTTGGGGAAAATATACCTTCCATGGAAAGAACCCTCTCAGCTGGGTAAAGGAAGCTTTTAAAAGAGTATAAAAGGTAGTACTTGTCTTTCCTTCAGTCATTCATGAGCCTGTTCATCACACAATCCCCGACTGAATATCAAGATCCAGGCTCTGTTAGAGGCACTGAAGACCCAGAGACAAATAAAGTATGTCCCAGTTCTGGGGAAGTTCAGAATTTAACATGTGAAATGCTATTACATCGCATACAAATTGCTGCGATTTGATGGATGAGCAATGGATTTAGTGTTAGAAAAACATGGTGCAGGTTTTTCCATTTTCCTGGTTCTGTTATTTATTTCACCTCTTAAGCCATAGTGGCTTCTTCTATAAAATGGGAATCATGGCACAAAGCAAGGGTCTTTGTGTGTGTTGGTGCAACAAGTAGATGAAATTACACCATTCTCTATTCTTGTTTATATTTCAAATTGGACAAATGCTGCTCGTTCAGAAAAGCTTTCTAAAAAGTTAATGTTTGTGTGACTTCCAGGAGGTTTAGAAATCACCTATTTCTTTAAAACACATACATGTTTGAACACTAAATACCATTTCTGATTTCTGCAGAAATAGAACGGTTAATAATATTAAGTATTTTAAAAAAGGATTAGATCTTTCTATTCTGAAGGTAAATAGGAAGTCTCTTCGTGATAGGTGCGATTTTAGTTTCTTCATAAATGCAAAGTGAATCAAGTCAAAATTCTTAAATGCATACAGAAAACCTAGTGTGGCACAGAGGCATTCTAGATTTGGTAGAATAAAGATGATTTCACTTTGTGGAGAAGGACCTGAGCAGGGGAGCAGCTATGCAACAATGAAAGGTAAACAAGGGCCTTGGTAGAGACAGGGGAGATGATCTAGGCCTGGGTAGGAAGAGGAATACCCCTCTGTGCACCTTGTCATCCCCTCTCAGAAGGCATTAGCCGCTGTCACCTGCTGCGGTAAGCTATGCATCTGCTTCTTAGCCCCATTATGCTTTCAGTGAGGGCAGAGACAAATCTGGTCTCACTCTTAGTGAGAATCTACTAAGTATATACTAAGTGCCACCCCTGGGCTAGGTGGCGTTGAGTGCTTCCCAGTCTTGCAGTGGAAAGAGGCAAGCAACAGATGGTTACTCCCCACATGGTTGACAGGGTTAAGATAAAGACTTTGGAGCAGAAGAAAGGAGGGGTGCTATATTTGGAGGGGACCAGGAAGAATTCAGAAGGATTGTCACAAACTTCTGTGCTGGAGCTTGGAGGATAGCCAGGAGCTTGTAGGGTATGTGGCCCTAGGGTAGGGTAGTTCTCTTCATATGGCGAGGGCAAGCAGCACAAAATACAGGCTCACTGTCCACAAATCTGCACAGATTTGGAGTGGGAGAGATCACTGCTGCTAAGTGATCTTAGAAGGCTTCAGGGAAGAGGTGATCTGTGACAGGGGCTCTGATAAGCGATGAGGTCTGGGGGAGTGGGGAGCAGTTGGGGCAGGGACTCTTCAGGTCCTTTTCCTCCTCCCTCTCCATTTTCCGAGTGCCTTCTGTGAGTGAGGGTAGGAGCAGGCTTTGCTGGGCAAAGGCAGGAGAAGCAATTCTCGCACGAGCCCTGGAGTGGGCAAGATCCCTGTAGCTCACACGGATGCCTCCGCAGAGGGGCCGCTCCCTCAGGGAATCGGAACTACAGAGAAGCAGAGCCGGAACGGGCCTGAGAGAGTCCCGTCTCTAAGGGGAAGAAGCCCACCCAGCCAGAAAGAGGGAGCAGAAGCAGGCCCAGGTCCCTAGTCATGGGGGTCAATGTTTTCCTCCATGTGAGGAACTGTAGATGCCCATTTCAAATGACATATTTGAGAAGGAAAGGTTAACAATGCCCACCAAATGTCTTTTCTGTTAAAATATCTTACATTGAAAGTATCTTTCTGTTTTTCTCTCTATGGGACTTTTCACTCCACTGTCATGTGAGTATTTGTTTAACACCTCCTTGACCAGAACATAAAGGATGAGGGGATGAGTAGTCTCTCTTACTTCTATATTCCCAGCAATCACCACGATGTCCCTGGTACATACTGAACACTCATTAAACGTGTTGAGTGAAAGAAGTTAATCTTCACAGTGGTCTTGCAAAATCAATCTTATTTCTGTAGAGGCTCAGAGAGGTAAAGCAATTTGCCAAAAGTCACACAGGTGGTGAGTGCTCAAATTCAGGGTTGTCAGACTTCAAAGACTTGCTCATTCCACTATAGGTTTTCAGCTAACTGCACTTTTCAGAGCTTCCCACCTACTGCGCACTCTGTGGGACCCTCAGCTTATAACCTTCCATGACCTTCCCAGGGGTCAGTGAAGAACTTCACATCATGAGAGGGGGATGGTGGAAGAGGGTTGAGGGGTCACCAGGATTCATCTTACCTAGGAGCTCGGAATCTATCCTTTGCCAGTTGATAGCCAGGGAAGACTAGTGGCCACCTTCAACTGTGGTTCTTCTACCTCCCTCCTGCTCAACTATCTGGGCCCAGACAGCCTACAAATAGCAGGGTACATATGTGCAGAACGTCCTGCCAGAGAAGCACCAAAGGCCAACACGTGCTCAGTGCATGTGAAATGGACAAGAGTTGGCTGGGTTGGGGGTCCAAGGGGTTGTGGTAGGAATAAGTGGGGTGGGCGGCACAAGGGCTGCCCTCAGGGTCCTGAGTGGCTGCTGTGGGCACAGTGAGCACCTGCAGGCAGGAGTTATGAGGAGGCAGAGTTCCCTCATGTGGCTGATGTCTCCCCACCAAATTAATCCATGACAATGACCTTGCTTGATGCTCCCTTCATGCCATGAGCCCTTCCAAAGGAGGGACCATACGGGATTCATCTTTGCTAAATATCGATTGATTTGCTTGGCTCAAAGGAAAATAGCAACTCAGGGGTTGAGGGACTGTACCCCAGGTCACTCCAGTAGGGAGGAGCCCCCATGTGCCCCCTGCTCTCACCTACCTCTGTAGCCTCATCTCTCCATCCTACCCACTCCTCCACCGTGCCATCCAGCCAGAAACTACTTTCAGTTCCCTGAATAAGCTAGCCTCTCTCACAACTCCAAATCTTTGTTCAGGCTCTCCTGTTGCCTGAGATAGTTCCTTAATTTGGGGCCGTCTCCAACCACCCACTGCAGCCCCACCCCAGCCACACATCCTCTCCTGTATCCTCTCCCAACACCCTGAAGCCTAGGACCAAAGCAAGGCTCACCCTGCATTTCAACTGTCTGCTCATGAGACTGTGACTTCTTTGAGGCAGTAAAAGGAGCTTATCAAGTTGGTTTCTCTGTGCTCAGCACAGGGCCTGGAACAGAGGAAGAATCCAACAAAGTGTTCTGCACAAAAACATTTCCCTCCAGTCAGAGTTGTCCAATAATGGGATGGGCTGCACTGGAAGGCAGTGAGAGAGCTTACTGTCTCTAGGGGAACAGGAAGCTGGGTGATTGCTTGGCAGGGAGGCTACAAAAGTCTTTCTGTCCTGTGTAGGAGGCTGGACTAGGTGAACTCTAGGGCTCCTTATAGGACTAAGGCCCTAGGACTCTTAAGAATGACATCTCAAACTCAGAGAGCCCCCTGGAGCAGAAAGGGAGGTTGTGGTTAGCCTCTGGGCACTGCTGAATCCTGGTAGCCCCACTCATTCCATCCATCCATCCATCCATGCCAGCTGAACACAAACCTTCCACTGCTTTATACTGATAAAACCCCATATATATAGATTCCACATAGTATAAACATGTTCTTTCCTCTCTCTGGGCCTCAGTGTTCCCACCTATAAGATGGGGATGAAAGGGTGCAATGGGTTCTCTCTAAAAAGAGAATTTCCATGAAAACTCTAGGAATTTTCCTGAAATGGTGGACATTCAAATTAAGCAGGAAACATCTGTCTAACAGCTCAAGGGTCCTGCAGCCCAAAAATGCACTGTAGTACACAAAGAAGATCTAATCGGCAGAGCAGACAGAAGAGACAGTGCCACAGAAGCACAGAGGCCGAGAGACTCAGTGATCAGACTGCCTGGTACACGGGTAAGCAAGACAGGCCTCGGTGCAAAACCCGGTTCTGCCATTTCCTGGGTGTGTCGCCTCAGGCAAGTTTCCTCATCTGATGATCTTATCTATTGCTGAGGTTGTTTTATGCATGAAAAGAATTTAGTGTCTGGCCCAAAGCAGGTGTTCCTAGAGGCCAAGTTCTTGCCTATAATGAACCCTTTCTCAACTTCATTTCCTGTCTGGCAAATCCAGCAGAAAACAGTCTTGTCACATGGCAGTACAGAAGGCAAAGCCCGGCTCTAATGGAGAAGCACATTCCTATTTTGGCAATGAGGGAAAGCCCAGCAACTTTCTCTAGATGTTCTAAACACCTGGGCAATTGGCAGGGGGAAAGCCTGGAGTTGTCCTTCAGCCCCCTCCCCATTGCCTCCAGGAAAATAGACTCTAGGGGGAAAGGGGAAGGAGGTTCCTGAATTGATTGTTCAACTACCGTGAAATCAACCTTTAAAATGATCTGGGATGAACTGCAGCTCATTATGTTCGGGCAACAAGACAAAAAGTACTTCAAAGTGAAAGAAGACCAATATTTTTCAGAAAAACTATTCCAGTTCTCACTACTAGGTCTCTTCCTGCCATCCAAGTGGAGAAGGCTGAGGGTACAATAGTGTGGCACTACCTCAGAGGTGGCAGGCAGCCTGCGGCACCACCTGGGCCTCACTTCTACGGAGGGGATGTGAAACTCTGACTGGGGAAAACGGCTCTTGCCCATCCTCTTCAGTCCTCTCTCAAATCCCAACAACTTTAAGTACACCTGTTCAAGTGAGAACACACTGAGGGCTGAAAGAGATGGGAAGGAGCTCTGAGAGAAACAGCTCCAGGAAGAGAGTCCTGGCAAAGAGGAAACTGAGCCGTGACTTGTGTGTCTGAAAGAAACCAGGGAGTCAAAGGGGTAGTTGCGAACTCGAGATGGGAAGATGGAATTCTGCCCAGGAAAAGTGGGGGGAGTCGGGGATGGAAAGAATTCTACAAACTACAGACCAGTGAGCTTGAAGTCAAGTCCAGGCACAGTTGTAAAATAGACTATTCAAATATGATTTCTGGGACTTATGAGGGGAAGTAGGAAATCTCCAGGAGTCATTAGGGATTGACCAAAGATTAAGACATGTCAGACAACCACTACAGGACAATGAGTGCCTGTGCTGTGCCAAGCACTGCACATAGTATCTCATGTAATCCTCAAAGGATTCGACATCTTAATATAGGACTTACTGAGCACTTACTATAATACATGCCAGCCCCTGGGCAGACGTCTTTACTGCATTTGCTCATTTAATCTTCCTAAGAATAATGGTTAATATCATCATTGATTGTTTTACAATGAGGAAACTAAAGCTCAGGAAGTTAAGTAACTTGCTCAAGGTAACAAAATTAGAACACGGAAGAGCCAGGGTTCAAAACCTCAATATTTCTGACATCAAGGCCTATTCAGGCTCTTAATCACCGAGCTGGTTCTCCTGCCTGTATGTGGTGGGCTTTTCCATTTTATAAAGGAGAAAACAGAGACTGAGAATGGTTACATCATTCGCTTGAAGTTACATAGGTAATGAATTAAGAGAGGTGAGATTCAAACCCAAGTAATATCTATCTGTTGCCAAAGCCCAGGTTGCCTCCAGTACAGGGGAAAACCAGCAGGAAGCATTTGGCTGACATTAGCTGCCTTTTCTAAGGCAACATCAGAGACTTGGGCTTAAAGAAACCAGCTCAGACCACAAAGGATTTTAAAGATCAAAGCTGGTATTTTAACAGGCCTTGGACAGAACCCAAGGCACAAACACAGAGGGTTACAGAGGTGTTAGCAATCTAGCTCTAAAGAGCCAAGACATGCAGGCCGCAACAGCTTTCTCCTTCTTCAAAACTTTAAACCAGCTTATGATCTGGCCAACAGGGACATTATCTCTTCTTTTCACATTCTGTCTCTCAAATGGAGATAATCCTTGCCTGGCCTTGTAATAAGAATATCAGAACAGCCCAAGGAGATAAAAATGTCAAGGTGCTTTGAAACTTGTAAAGTGCCGTGTGTGAATTACTGCTATTATTCTAATTACCTATGCCTCTTCTGGTCAGAATTCATCATTCCTGCCTCCATTCCCTTACCTGAGTCACACCAAAATGAATTACCCAAGTGGTTACTTACAGTGTTAAAAACTGAAGTGGTTACCTAAACCTCGGTCTTTGCCTTCTATGAACAGGGGATCTAGCAGAGGAGAAACTGAGAGAGATCCTGGAGTTTACTCCATTCTCATACAAGGGAGCTTGTCTTTCCCACTGGGTCTCCACTGTTCTGCTTCCCCTCAGCCTGTTGGAATTCTCTGACACTGCCAACCCCCAGTTTAAAAACACTACTCTAACCCACTTGGGAATTGTTTTTAAAAAGGCACTCTGTCTTGTTCATTTCCATATTTCTAGCACCTAGCCCAGTTCTGGCACAAAGCATACCCTCAATAAATGTTTGGTGACTAAAGAAAGAATGAATGAACACACACACGCACACAAATCAGCCTCGTAAATTAGAACACCGTCATGCATTTTGCATTCTTTTCATTTACTTTGGTGGAGGGTGGCGGGCAGGAAAGGGGAAAAAAGGAAAAAGGGACTGGTATTTACTGGACAGTTAACAATATGCTGGCCACAGGACTAGACTCTTTACATATGCTTCCTCATTTAGTTTTGACACCAAGGACCCTCAGGAGAGAAGGGGAGGTTCCTTAACATCAGAAAGGGTTGTTTCCCATGCTAAGAACATAGAAAAGGAAAGTTCTGTTTTATAAAGAGAGATAGCCTTTTTTTGGGGGGGAGGAATAGAGGAGTCACCCCCATGTTGGCAACAATGAAGTCTAGGGCTGAAGAAGGCCATGTGGATGAGGGTCCAGAGAGAAGCACACAGGACCAGGTGTCAGGGGATCCTTGGGAATAAGCCAGTGACATTTTCTGGGCTCATTTTCTCATGAGCAAAATGAGGGCAATAGCCCCTATCCTCTCTAAGTTCATTCACAATGTCAGGACTCCGTGTTGTAGAAAATCTTTCCTGTTAAATCCATCATGCATATTTTTGTGGAATGAATGAAAAAAGAATGAACAAATGCGCAAATGAAGAACTGAATCATCCAATGAAGCCTCTGAAAAATCTTATACCGACTTGCTGCTACTCCCCACCCTCTGTGCGTGTCTCCACCTTTCTGCCCCCAACTTCTACAAGGTGCACCATTACAACTCCTGGCTGCCGAAACAGACCCGCTTCCCACTCTGAGGTCCCCACCAGACTCAAGAGGGCAGGCTACTACTCTCAGCTCCCTCCCATCCACTTTCTGCAGGACCCCACTGCATGGGTGAGTCAGCAAGGATTCTTCCAGGTAGGTAGATTTCCTTTTAAAACTGAGCACTTCCTGACCAGATGGCCTTCCTGGTCTTGTTATGGTGTGAATGATCCAACACTCAAGTTGGACAAAGGCCTGTGAGCTGGGTCCTGGGTGAGGTAGGCAGATGAAAATACTCAAGGATAGGCTTCCAAAAGCAACATTCAAGACGGGCCCAGGGCACAGAGAATGGCAAAGCCCAAGCTCTACATCAATCCCGGGCCAGGATGTGTTCCTTAGAGAGCATGTGAAGCTGAGGGTCAGGCAAAGGCCTCTTACTCACTTTCTAGCTATTCTCTGCCTCCTTTGTTACGGCAAGTGGGTATCTCCCAAGATTCACCAAGAGAGTTCTACCTTTAAATGGTAGCCCTTTCCTCAGAACTGGTTACCCTGCATTTTAATTATGTTTACCTCCTTCATTGTCCTCTCCCTACCTTCCAAAGTCTCAGTCTTCCTTGTATCTCCTCAAGTTCCTAGGTTTAGAACGTACTCAGTGTTAGCTGATTGACTGAATAGACAAATGAACAAACATATATAACCCCTTTTATCTTACATAATATAGAAAGATCATGAGAGGCAGAGACGTTAACTTATCCAAGGTCATACAGCCCATTACTGGGTGGGAGAGCCCAAATTGAAAGCTAAAGTGAACCCTTAGCTCTTCCACTAAATGATGTGAAACAGGGGCCAACAGCAATGAAGCATCAACAGAATGTTAGGCACTGTGCTGTGTGTCACAAGGATGCAAGGGGGATATCACCATTCCCATTTTACCAAGAGAACACCACTCTCTGCCTAGATTGCTCCTCACTCTGCCCCATCCACTCACTTCTGGCTAGGCAGCAAAAGTTCAGGCTTCAGGCTTCAGGTTAGAAGTTGTTTCCTTTAGGAAATCTTTTAACCTAATCCTCCAGAATTTGGTAGGTGCTCCTCTTCTGCTGTTCCAAAGTCCTCTATGCTTTTGTCCCTATGGTGACATTTATGTACTGTGCTGTCATTGATTGTTGCAGTACCTGTCTCTCTCATCAAACTTTGAGCTCCTCAAGGACAGAGGGCAAGGGCTGTTATATCGCAAATATACTGAACTCTGACTGATAGGCAAAATGCCTGGCACACAGCAGAAGACCAGTAGGTATTTGTGGAAGAAAAAAAGGTCAGAGAAAGGAAGGAAGAAAAGGTTTTCAAAGCTAAAGAATTGGGAATTAGGGAAGTTGGGATTTGAATCCTGGACTGCCTGGTTGGGAAGACTATATTCTTTCCATGAAAACATACAACCTCCTCTCTTAAGGGTAGAAACCCTTCGATTATATTCTTGTGGATTTGTCTTAGAATTTGGCACATTACCATTCTCTAATTAACATGTGTTAATCAATTGACTCTAAGATTTCAGGAATAGCAGGTATGATCTTCCAGGATGCCTCTAGCCTGGAGAGCTCAGGGTGGGTGTCCCACGCATACTTGTGGCTTAAACTGATGTATGCTCAGTCCATTCCACTGTGATGATGACAATGACTCAGATCAGGGAAGGGGAGGAGTTACCTACTGGCCCTTGCAATACCATTCAAGACCTGTGGGATGAGCCTGGAAAGATCAAGACACTGAAACTATGGTGGGGTCAAGTTTATCTGTTTTAGAACTAAAAGAGGTACATAATAATGTAAATTGCAGAGTGTCTTATTGCCCCAGAGGCTTAGGAGTGGTTTCTGGAGTTTAAACTTAGTTCAAGATATGCAAAACAGATAGTTTCCCTGGGTGTTAAAGAGTTTCTGTTGGTAGTGTGCTTCCCCACCCCCACCCCCAAGAAGTTTACAAAAGGCATAGGATACAGAGCACAATGAAAATAAAAATTATTCATTTTAAGATCGTGAAATACTTTTTCTCTCTGAAAATTCAGTTCTCTCCCCCACTTGAAGACCAACACAGCTTTCTCAAATTTTTACATTTATGGTTTATCTTTGAGATTTCATTTTAATAAAGAGCTTCAATAACTTCTGAAGTTCAAAACCATATTTGACCTTTAGTGTCCCTGTGAACCCCTATAGGCTATGATTTGGGACAGTGGCCAAGCGATGGCAGAGCTGAGGAGTGGGAAAACTACTAGCCTATGAATCAGGTGACTTGGTTTGAGATAGAGCTGTGCCTCTGCTTCCCCACATGACTGTGGGTAAATCCCAACCTAGTTTCTTTCTCTGTGAAAAGGGCAAGAACAAGACTCTGTTGACTTCTTGGGCCATCCAAAGATCTACTGAGACGCTGCTTTGGGGACAGACTTTAAGAAGCAAAAGACACCTACAAATATAAGTAGGGTAGAGTAATTTGTTATCTAAACAAATCAAAGAGGGATGAAGCTTTACATATCAATTTATTATCTAGATAATGGAAACTTTCCTTCTTGAGTATAAAATTATATTTGATTTAAACTTTAGGGGATTGAACCTGTGTTTCTAGACTAGATTACTCCCTTTTTCAAGCAAAACACACTGCCTAAGTGTTATTAATTATTGTCCTTAGGGGTTATGGAGATTATGAACTTATATTATACTGATTTCCTCAATATTGATTGCCCTCTGTCTTATAATTCTGGATTCTTATGTTCTGAAAGAGTTCCTCCGTCTCTTCTTCTCTGGTAAGCAGTCATTTCTTCCTTCTGCCAAAGCTGCTGCCCTTCAAATTTTCCCCAATTCCTGCTTCTAAACCACTTTAGATGAGAAAATCTGGTTAGTTAATATGAGAGCCTATTAAGTTCTTGTATGAGCAAACCAAACGAGTTTTATACATCTTTACATTCACCTTCCTACGGTCATGTGCCTCCCTGCTCAAAAGCTTTTTAATGCTTCCCATTCCTACCAAACCAGTCCAGATACCCCAGGCTGGTACAGTTTTCAAGGCCTTCCACCATCTGTCCTCAAAACACATTTGCAGTATTCCTTCTCAGTATGCTCCGGGTGTTTTCCCACTGTCATGAGTGTCACCCTTGGCCTCCTCTTGCACCTTGACACACTGAACACCCACCAAGGCCCAATCCAAGGCCTGTCTCCTTGCTGAAAGTGTCCCCACACCCTCGGTTACAAATAACCTTTCCATTCTCTGAACTCTCATATCATTTTATCAGCATCCCCCTGCAGCATTGATCACTTTCTGACTTGAAGTAAGGCTTTTAGGATCACGTCTAGGTCTCTTTACTATTCTGGAACCTCCTTAGAAAGGTTGCCTACAATCCCTGGTACTGCCTTTTGCTGAATGAATATATAAATGAGCAATGACAAATATTTTGTCAGCTCTTGTTCTCTGAGCCATGTTCCCTACTGCTCCCATAGCTCAGGCTGCTGCACACATAAGCTCCTCTCAGATCCAATGTGAAAGGGGGTGACTCTCCTTGGAGTAACTGCTGAGCCAAGTGCCTGTCCTTCCTAGCCTCAGGGGTACTTGGCCTGCCTCTCCTGCTTTCCCGCCTGGAAGAGGAGCTGTGCGACGTGTTCTAGCCATGTGGGGTGGTAGGTGGCCCGCTGGGGCACTCACCGCTGCCAAGCCGCAGGAGCAGCACATCCTGGAGCCTCCGGTTAAGGTCGCGGAGCTCCTTCATTTCAGACACAAGTGCCCCGTACTCCTTGAGCTTCTTGGCCTGCTGCACCAGCTGCCTCCGAGTCCGCTCCAGCTCCTGCTGGAGGTGGCGCATCTCTTCCTGTTGCTGCTGGTAGTTACGCAGCAGCTCTTCATACAGAGCCCGGGGCACGACAGCATCTTCCAGACTGTCCATGTCCTCTGTGCCCGATGAGGCCTCCACAAAGACCTCTTCTGGACACGTGCTGTGGCCCAGGCTCAGACCGTTCTGCTTCTCTAGCCGGGCCACCACTGCCTCGATGCTCTTGTGCGCCACTTCACTCGGCTTTCGCCCCTCAGGTCTCTGTGTAGGACAACGAGAATCAGTTCAGGCAAGGGCAGCTGGGACTTTCTTGGACTGCGGCTCAATATTTCCCCAGACAATCCTAAAATCACAGAACCACAGAACATCAGTGCTTGGAGAAACCTGTGCGAACACTTAGTCAAAGCCCTTCATTTTACAAATGGGGAAACAGAGGCCTAGGGTGGGAAACGGGTTTGCCTAAAGTCATACAATCAGTTGGTGGCAGAACCAGGATCCTGGTTTCCTGGGCCAGCACTTTTTCTATTCCACCACTCTGCCTCTGAGATGCATATACCATGACCACCCTTCCCAACTCTCCACCCCTACCCCACCCACAATGCCTAGGCAGTGACTTGCTCATGGGGGTGTTTAATATATATGTTTGGAGAATCAGGGAGAAATCAGGCCAGGTCAAACCACCCAAGGGGAATCACACTCAAATCTCTTCAACAACAACAAATAACAACAAAAAAGGCATTCCATTACGTAATTCTTTTTGTCAAGAATGCTTTAGTTCAGAAGGACATTAAATCCACTCTAACCTGCGGCAGAGACCATGTCTTATTCTCTCTGTTTCTCCGCTGCCTACTCAGAACTGGTACTCGGCAAGGGCTTGATAAATGTTTACTCAACTGAAAAGTTCAAAGAATGCTAACATTGAAAGGTACTTTCAGTCTAACTTCCTCTTTTTACAGGTGAGGAAATTGAGGCCTAGAGAGGGGAAGGACTATACTCAGGGACACATGGCAAGTTACAGACAGACCCAGAACTAGAATCTGTAACCCAACTTCCAGCACAAGGCTCCTTCCCCAATATCTGTCAGCCTCTCCCTCAGAAGACAGTGGATACAGATAGGAAAGCTCATTTAGAAGAGAATTAATTATCCAGGACTACCCAGGGGTGTGGGGTTCAGCTGCCTGAGGAAATTCCAGTTCAAGTGCACAAAGCTTCCACTGAGGGGCAGTTGGAATTACAGGACCAACTGAATTCTTTACCCAGGCGAGGAGGGTTAGGAGTTCTCCTGGCTGGGGCCATTTGTGGGGGGTGCAGAAAGCTGAGGGCATAAGATTCTAGATAGCTCTCACTAAGTTTCAGGGAACTTAAGGAAAACAAAATGAAACCATGACTCTGAGATTGAGCTACATGACAAAATCCTATGTCATTTTATCTGCTGGGATAAGGGTCTGCTAGTGTAGATGAATTATCAGCTAAAATTGTAATGGTCATTTTAGACATCTGTCTGCATTATCATACTACGAGACCTCTGGAGGCAGGACCTTATCTGGCTAATCTCCATGACCCCAGGGGCCAGCACAGTGCCAGGCCCACAGCAGGAGTGCAATGAATGCCACGAACTGAACTCATCTGCTTCTTTTGGACTGTGCCTTGGGAATGCCCTTGACCTTGTGTCCAAAATCAGACCATGGTCAATGCAGAAGGTATCTTTTCTTCTCTTCCCCCTCCCTTCTTTTGGAGTACCTATTGCACAAAAAAAAAAAAAAAAATAGCTAGCTTGCTGAACAAGATTTTCAGCAGGTTTACGTAAGTAAAGGCTGGAGGAGACCAAATGGGGCACACCGCAAGGATGCAAGGATGCAAAAGTTTTCGTCCAACCCAGGGTCCCACAAATCCCCTCTGTGAATATCGCTTACTTCCCATGAGTCCACCCTTTTGGGCCATCTGAGAGTGACTGGCTCTAAACTGCTGCCTGAGAACAGCTGCTTAACATTCCTGGAACTCAGCAGTGACTTCTCTAGATCTGTGGGCCAGGGAGAAACACACAGTTCCAAATCTCCAACAGTGATGACACTGCAGAGACTGTGCAAACAGGACGAGGCTTGGTGACACAGCATGATTCAGGGCTCCCTGGAAAGTTGGCCACAGGCAAATGTACACTAGTTGTCCCAAGCCTCCCCTACCTCAAAAAAAATCATGCTCTATGACACTAGGAGACATTTACATGGGGAATGGAGGCCAGACAAATTCGTTAGCTGTGAGAAATCTGAAAATTCTCCCACATACTTCCAAAACCAGAAAAGATTTTGTTACCTTGATGTGTCTAAGCTGTAAATCTTCTTCCCCGTAATCTTTAACCTCCCCATCTTCTTCTACGTGGTTAAGAGAAAGTTTGGGGATTTTTATTTTCTTCTGCATCACACTGTTTTCAAGGTCAGATTTGTCTTCTAAAATGCGTATCAAGAGAACAAGGTTCATTATGAGTCAAAATGAGTCATTATGAGTTCAAAATGCCCCAAACCTCATATGCTAGAAAATAATTGAGGCCAGACCAGCTAAAAAGGAAAAGCAAAGAAACCCAAGGCCTATTTCCTCCTGAATGCAGGGATCCTAATAAGAGCAGTGCAGATCAAACTCTAGGATCGAGGGTGTCTGCTAGAAGCACTGCCATACAAAGTATTAAAATAGCATTCAATGAATTTGCTTAGGGGTTTCTCTAAGTATATCTTAGAGGGAGGCCTTTTATGGAATTCTAGAATCTTGGAACTGGAATGGCCCTTAGATTGCTATCTGGTCTAAACTTAACTGGCACATGAATGAATCCCTCAACAATTGAGATCTTTCTAAGCCAAGCGTCTTCCCAGGAGAAATTGGTGAGTTTCTGCCAACTCAGGTATCAATAGGCATGAAAGGGATAATAGCTCTTTTGGTGGTAAGGCCTAACCTGCAAGGGCACACAAAACAGGCTGAAATAAGGCAGATGTGGGGAGAGTAACAAGTAACGTTTATTGCCTTTTTACTGGTATCAAATCGCAGAATGATAGAGTTTGAGGGACCTCGGAGAGCAAGTTGTCCAACTCTCTCATTTTACAGATGAGGAAGCTCAAACCCAGAGAATGGAAGAGGTAGGCCCACTACGTGAGTCTGAGAAAGAGGCAGGGAGTGGGAAACAGACCTCTAGCACCTTGCTCAGTGCTTCTGTGTGCTCACAACACATAGTGAAGTGCACTACAAACTGTAAACTGCTGTACACGTAAGAAGGACAGTATTTTTCCTCATTTCTCATTCTTTAAGCTCAACCCCAGGTCATCTAACAGAGGTGTTTTTTAATTTTTTTTTATTTCTTTTTCTACACACATTTCAAACTGTACTTCCCAGATCTGTCTCTTGCTGGAGATGCCAAAAGTAAAAGTTCAAATAGGAGGGCTCTGGAGGTAGAAATGTGAACCTGCTCTGGAACTGGCCCCTTGTGATAAAATATTTCATGCTCTGGGCTTGACTTGAGACTGTGGAAATCACGTTTTCTTATATTCCTCAAAAGCTCCCACTGCTGCATCCTAAATGCCTTTTCTAGCATGTTGTCCAATGCTGGATATAGCATGTAGCCAGGCAGCTGGTTAAATCCAGTCTCCAGGGATCTTTACGTGTGAGTGTGAGTGTGTCTGTGTGCACATGCATGTGTTAAACATGCCCTTATGATTCTCCCAGGCCATGCTTCTCTCCTCACAACTTGTTAGTAAAGCTGAGAAGGCCGCTTATAAGCACGTAACTATTCCAGAATGTCCTCAAATGCTAAATCTTCCCAAATGGTGTCAGGAATGGAGCCCCAGCTGGCCAAAGGTAGGACTCCAGTATCAGAGAGACCTGAGTATGAACTTCAGCTTTTCTATGACAGGATGAGGAGAGGTGGGCAAAGGCCTGAGTCTCTCTGAGCTTAGGTCTCTCCCCCATAACAGGAGTTATAGGGGGTCTGAGTTGTGGGGACAAGAGCAATAATTCACACAACTCACCAAACAGTGCCTGGTACACACTGGGCACTCAAGGAATGATATAATTAATATTATCAGTATGCTCTGAATCATTTTATTCCCTTAAGCATAACATGAATAAAGATTTAATTTAAAAAACAAAGAAATGATTTAAGCAGAGTATAGAGTGTAAAGGAACTGCCCAGGGGAAAAAAGAGGTATTTTTGTTAACAACCCCATACTGATGAAAATGGCCTTTCCCACTGAGCAGAGGAGAAATCCTTGGGTTCTATTTTCACAAGAATGGCCTGTTCTTATTCTTGTTGTGCCTATAAAATACATCTATTGGCTTAGGCACAAACAACAGCAAGGACTTTGGTTTTTCTAAAAGAACAACAGCTTCCCTCCTATAAATCATTGACTCTTTCTAAGCCACAAAGCTGCTACAGTGTAAAACCTAAATAAAGTGCGTCAGATGAAATTATTCTGAAATGGGGGATGTGTATACGTATGCACGCGCACACACATATACACGTGAAAAAATAGGGAGGGGGAGAGAGAGAGAGAAAGAAAGTGAGAGAACAATGGGGTGGTATTAGGACATCTAAATGTGTTGGGGCAAAGCTCCTAGGCTAGTCTTCAGTTTGACAAGTTCAAGGGCAAAGGTGTGAGATACAGCCACCAGACTAGACACGGCAAGCTATGCTTTGCCTCCCTGAGCTAAAACTCCGTAGCTCAGGATTATGTTGGTACGGACAGAAGTAATCATTTAGACACACAAAACTAGGTAATATTTGAATGAAAATGATCCTCAGATCATCTCATTCAACCCTTTCAAATTGCAGATAAGAAAAATGAGGTTTTAAATGGTGAAGTCTTTGTATCCATCCATGTAACAATCAGGCCTAGGAATAAAAGAGGGGCAGGACAGATAGGATCCCATCCTGGAGAGCTCACTGTTGTGCAAGGTCACAGAAATTAGTGTCATAACATGAACATAGACAAACCCAGACCACATAATCCAGGTCCAGAGCTTTTCCTCCTCTTCCTCCTTGGCTTAATATTTACTGAGAATTTACTCTGCAGGATCTAGGCTGGGCCCTAGGGACACAGATATGAATGAATAACCAGCTGGGTACACAAGATAAAAACCCACGAAAAGATAACCGAAGATCTCAAATGCTGAGTTTGAATAAGGGAGAAGTAACTGCTATAGGATTTCAGGAACAAGGGAGATCACTTCATCAGATAATTATAACCTTGGAAGGCTTTTGAGAGAGGAGGTAGTATTTGAGCTGGACTCCTTACTTGCTGGGTGATCTTGAATATGTTACTTTACTTCTCTAAGCCCATTTCCTCATCTGTGACTTGAGGTAAATAATTCCAAATTACATTGCCAGAATGCTGTGAAGATGATCAATTCTGTATGTTAAGAACTTTGGCAAAGTGAATGGCATTTCAATAGTCAGTGCTCATAAAATAACAGCCAGTCAAGGGTGGCAAAAATCTAGCCACATAAGGGGGCAGAAAATAGAAGACAAAAGAGGAAGGTTGGGAAAATATTTAGACTGCAGTGGTTATAAAAGATGGTTCAGTTATAGGCAGGAGGGAGAGATGTGGAAGGAAAATAAGGTGGTTGGGATAGAGAATAAATAGCCTTGAATGACCACTCAAGAAGAGCTGAAGTTGAGCCTGCAGGTGTGGAAAGAACTAGGATTCAGAAAGCCTGGAACCCAAGTCTAGTTCTGCCACTGCATAGGTGTAGGAAGTCAGCCAAGCTGCTATCTCACTGAGTGTCATTTTTCTCCGCTTGTAGAAATGGGGATCAAATCAGCTCAGTAAATGTGCCTTGAAAATAAGAGTGCCATGCAGACAAACACACAGTGGATGACAAACCTCAGCAGGAATTGCCTGCTGGCTTGGTGCCTGGCGCAGGCTTGCTTCTTGAGGTGGAGACCTGCCCAGCTGCCTGCTTGGGATGGGTGACACTCTCTGCCCATCCCAAGCAGGAGGTGAGAGGAGGCCCCACCCTCCACCAGCTATACCTAAGGCTCTATCGTCTTCCATCAAATTGCAATGCCCTTTCTTTCCTTATGTGATTGACAAACTCTGTTCAGCCTCCACCCACCCATCTCCTCCTACGTCCTCAAAGGTCCCATTACACATTGCACATACCTTCTTTGTAGTCTATTATCTTACTATGTTGCAATTATCTGCTTAGAGGTCTACCTTCCCCACTGAGTATGAGTAACCTCAGGGCAGGGCCCATATCATAGAACTATCCAAACAATAGGGAATCACCAAAGAAAAAAATGTTTAATGAAAGAATAATAAAAAGAGGCTATTCAATAAGCACATGAAAAGATGCTCAACATCATCAGTCATGAGGGAAATGCAAATCAAAACTACAGTGAGATAACACTTTACATTCATTAGGATGGCTACATTCAAAAAAAAAAAAAGGAAAATAACAAGTGTCAGGAAGGATGTAGAGATATTAGAACTTTCATAAATTCCTGGTGGGAATGTAAAATGAGGCCACTGCTGTGAAAAACAGTATGGCAGTTCCTCAAAACGTTAAACACAGAATTAACATATGACCCAGCAATTCCACTCCTAAGTGTACACTCAAGAGAAATGAAAATGTGTCCACACAAAGACCTGTACACAAATGTTCATAGCAGTATTCTTCACAGCAGTCAAAAGGTGGAAACAACCCAAATGTCCATCAGCTTATGAATGGACAAACAAAATATAGTATAGACATACAAGAAAATACTATTCGGTCAAAAAAGAAATGACATACTGATTCATGCTACAATACAGATGAATCTTGAAGTTATGCCACGTGAAAGAAAGAAGACATATGTGATTCCATTTATATGAAATGTCCAAAACAGGCAAATCTACAGGGACAGAAAGCAGATTAGTGGTTGCCAAGAGCAGGGGAAAGGGAGCAATGAGAAATGATGCTCAGTGGGTAACAGGGATTTGTTTTTGGGGTGATGAAAATGTCCTGGAATTAAGCAGTGGTGATGGTTGCAGAGCACTGTGAATATACTGAGAAACACAGGACTGCACACACTTTAAAATTGTTCAAATAGTTAATTTTATGATATATGAAATATTTTTTCAACTAAAAAAGTAGTTTCCCACTTGTGAAATGCCTACTACATAACAGATATCTTCACATGGATTATTATACCTCACATCAACCCTACAGGTAGGTATTATCAGCTGCATTTTTTTGCCAAAAAAGAATAAATGAGGCTCAAAGAAATAAAAGCCCTCCCTCAAATCACCTAGCTGGGAAGGTGCAGAGCCAGGATTTGATACAGGTCTGCCTGCCTTCTAATCCCATGCTCTTGTCCCCTTTAAACATCTGACTGGAACACAGTAGAGCCAGAATAAGTGCTGAATGAATGAGTGAATGATGGCTACAGATAAAGGATATCCAAATTCCCAGCCTGAAGCTCAAAGCAAAAGACCACTTTCCTCTTGCTTTCCTGCCAGACCATTCTGTCCTCGGGAAGTCTTGAGAAAGCAACAACCATCACCAGGCAAAATAGAAACAGGTTGTAGCCAGGCCTCAGGGCTTGAATGAGTTCTCTCCAAAGTTAGGCTGAGCAGTCCAGGAAGCTCTGAAGTGACAGAGTGAGTTCAAGAAAGGGAAAGAAGCAGATAGTACCTTGAATCATATGCCTCCTGACCTAAATCCTGGCTACCTGGATGCTGGGCCAGAGGGATCTTGAGGCTCCCCAGAGACCTAGCCACCTCCTGGCTTCTTCCTAATGGTTACCCAGTGTCTGCCTTGGCCCATGCTCCCTTGCTGAGGGCTCAGGAGGAGCTGAGCCTGCTGCTTATCCTTTTCTGCAGGCAGTGAACATTTACTGAGCCCTGTTTTGTGTTCAGCATATGCTAAGAGGTCCTTGTGTTTTGGGCCCTTATCCAGTATGTGCCAAGAACCCCAACCAGAATGCAAGGTTTGACTTCCTGAGAGATACTGGCTCACACAGGGCAAACCTCTGGTCTCTAAGATTTCGAAACCCTAATCCTGAGTTGAAGGTAGAGTCTCACATCCAGTGATTACTACTGAATACTCAGTGTTGTCATAACAAGTGGAAGAAACAATTACGAGAGGGAGGCAAATATCTAGTAAAAACTGCCCAGTCTTTCGAATCAGGAGGTCTTGATCTGGAATTCTGGCTTTGCTACATACTAACTGTGGGAGCTAGTGGGTAAGCTTCTTAAACTGTCTCAGTCTCATTTCATTATTAGTAAAGTGGGGACAATAAAGTGTTTTCCAAAGAGATAGTGCGTGTTCAGCACCAAGCACAGTGCCATTTTTGTCACAGATGTGCAACAAATAGTGGCTGCTAGGCTACCCTTGTTGGTTATGTATTTGGCTTTTGTCCCCATGGCAAAGAGAACCACTACAGGTATCTGACATAGATTGAGACATGATGAAAGAGAGGTTTTAGGAAGATTAATGTGGCAATGGCAAGCAAGATGGATGAGGTGTGAGGAGGAGATGGAACACAGGGTGACAAGAAGCTATAACTCTTGACTGGTCACAGGAATGAAAGTGAATGGTGGCGTGGATCATCTAAGACAGCAAATACTTCATGTGGTGTTTTAACGTGACTTTGGAATATGCTTCTGGCTTTGAATTTCAGGAATTCACAGAAGAAACTAGCAGTTGACTGGGAAGAATGAAGAAAGCCCTCTACTCAGCCTGCCTTTGCAACTGCTCCAAGCTTAAAGCCAAATAGTCAGTTTTAGTGCAAACAAAAATAAATGTGTAGCTTCCAAAGAGACAATCATTACCAATCTTAACTTTCTGACTCTTTTTGTCTCTAGGGCAAGGAAAAGATTTGGGTGTCATCTTTCTCCTCCTTTCTAGCTACTATGATGTCAGCTAATTAGATTCATCCATTCAACAAATACTGAATAAGCACCTACTATGTGCCAGACGCTGTGCCAAATTCTTTATAAACATCACTATATTTAATCTCTACAATAACTCTATTGAAGCAGAAACTGAGGCTCAAAGAAGTGAGGTGGCTTTCCTAAGACACAAACAGCAGAGCCAGAATTTCAAATCAAGTTTTTTTGATACTCAGTCCCTGTTCCTATCACCTAATTATTCTATTGAAACAAGAGAAAAATTACCACGTTGCTGAAACTTTCTCAAAGGAAATAAAAGGCACATATAAAATGATGATTGTGTCAATATAACTTCCAAAGTGCCTGCCTTTCTCTCCAGACCTTGTCTACAGCCTAGGAGAATGCTATGATGAATTCTCAAATTGAACTAAACACTATATAAATATGATTTGATGCCAAACTCCTGAACTACAAAGCGTATCAAGGCTACCAAGCTCTGAATAATCCCCCAATAGGGTCTCTATTCAAAGCCGTAAAGAACTTTCTTATAAAAACATAGTAACAGCTGCTCTTCAAAAATATAGCAGAACTTTGTATTTGTTATTAATCTGACAGGGAGAAACATTCCATCAAACTCACCACTAGGAAAAAAAATGGAAGCATGGTAATAAGCAAATGGTGTTTTAGAAAAAAACAGGGAGGTAGATAGGAAACTCAAGGCAAGTCTCTCTTCAGAAGTGAAGATACCCCTAAAAAATTTATAGTACAGTTAAAATGGAAGAAACACTGTCTTGACTCCCATTTTATATGTAATCAGGCTAGATAATAAAAATAATGCAATGTCAGAGAGCTTAATTTGGTGTGGCTTTCATAGCTAGGATGAAATTCTGAAAGGCTAAACAGAAAATGTTTCACAAAGGTTTTGTCTTATAAATATCTATATGCAGGTTTAAAGTTTTTCACTAACACAAAAATCCTATAAAGTTTATGTTTGCATTAAAAACAGATATGACACAGAAAATACAACACATTGCATTCTCTGGCTGATGATGTTTGTTTGCACAAAATCCATGGCAGACAAAATTCTCAAGTTTCAAGGATTATACTCAGCCAAGACAACAAAAAATAAGAGTGCCCTGCTGTGGTGTAGGAGAAAGAAATCAGGAGATACTCGATTGAGGCCTGGCTCTCTCACTAACTTGCTGGGTGACTAGTCCTCTCTCTTGCTTTTCTTTTCTGTAAAACATGTGGACTAGACTAGAAAAGCTCAACAGGTCCTTCTGGCTGTGTGACTGCTTGCCAGCCACAGAGACTTCTAGGTCTCTTTCTCATCTGTGCAGTCCAGAGTAAGAGTAAATGATCTGTAAGATTCTTCCAGCTGGGCATGTTTGAAGAAATGCCCTACCAAGGACATGCAAAACAAGAGAGAGGGAACTGTTGGCCAGGTTTCATAGGTGTCCTTGCTCTCACTCCCACGAACACACTGGCCCTGGCACAGGGCACAGACAAGACTAAGAACCTTATTCTGTTGGATCATTTGCCCAGCTGCCTTCATGTGCTTCACCAGGACTGTTACCATAGTGATAAATGGCCCCAGCATAGGGTCAGCATAGGCCCCAGCAGATGGGCAAAACATGGGGGAAAATGGTAGGCCTTTCATGCATAGGTCAAGCTCCAGTAGGAGTTAAAACACACAGTTAAAATTTAAACTTGTATGCTCCTTACGTGTGTTTGTTCCTCTAAATTACTCCTTTCCATAAAGGGCAGTACCCACAACTAAGCAAGCTTTTCTTCTCTCACTGACTATTAGCCCACTACAGTTCCTTAAAGCTGTCTATATTTAATGAGGAACTACTGTATGCCAGACACTTTTCCATATTATTTTGCTAAATAACACAATGGACAAGTGGGTGATTACTATGTCTATGTTACAGTCGAGCATCTGGAATTTAGAGAAGTAATCTCCCCAGGGTCACATAGCTTCTGAGTAGCAGAGTCACAATTCGAATGTAGACTGACTTCAAAGCTCATCCTCTTTCAGCTCTCCAGCATTTTCTCCTCAGTGATTAAGAAAGTGACCTAGAAGTCATCTAACCAAACTCTTCTGTAGTGCAAGATTCCATTCTAAAATATCCCTGACCTGCTCTCCACCTCTGGTAACAGGAAGCCTGCTCAGCACCACACTGGAATACCCTTCCATTATTTGTTTTTTCTCTTTGCTATTATTATATTGCTCTCACCAATCTCTATGAATTCCACTCTCTGGTCCTAACTCTGCTTTTGGGGTCCCCCAAAACAAGTCTGATCCTTGCTCCATGGTGCAAAACTCAGAAAATGAAAACTATCAAAATATCATCCCATGCAAATCTTTTTTCCTGCTTATATATTTAGCTGTCCTATCCTATGTCTTAACAGTGAGCACAGAGGAAAAGATAGTTGCTTTATAGTTAAAAAGAAACAAAAATAAGCCTAGATCTGGGATCTAAAGATCTCTCTCCTCATTTGATTTCCAGATCACCCATCTCTCCTGGTTATCCCTTGAGTCTTGGTCCATCTCTGGCTGCTCCTTCCCAATCACCATTTTTGGGTTCTTCTCATTCAGCTCTGTCCTTAGAAGCTGATGTTCTGAAGAGTTCTGCCCTTGCATGCTTCTCTCACTCTGCACCCTTCCCCACTGTGGCACCAACTGTCCCATGGCTCATGACTTCGAAATTGGGATCTTCATCCTGGGGTGCTCTTCTGAACCTCAGACCACATGCCCACTTGCTCTCCTGGCCCAGAGGTTCCATGGGCCCTTAAGAGTCAATAGGTCTCAAACTAAACTCGTCATTTCCCCTTCCAACCAGCTGCTCTTCTAATGTCCTCCTCAAGAGAGGCAGGCAACCAGTCAGTTACCAAGCCCCATGGATTCTCCTTCCTTAATACATCTCAGATCCATCATGATATCACAGCTTTAGTTTAGGTCTCAGAATTTTGGATTCACACTTCTCCACAAGCCCAGTCTACGTAGGAAGACTTAGCCCACTGCCTGGAGCCTACAGCACTCATTAAATAATTGCTTAAATAGCTCTCTTCTCCTGGATAAAATAAAAAGCTTCATCCCACAAGGATGCAGAGTATGTGCACTGAACCTGGAACCTGGTAGATAATAAATATTTGGTAGGCAAAAATGATACCTATTCCTCCTCCTACATTTCCCTCCAGTATAAGGCTGACCACCTAGTAGATAAGGCTGACAAACTAATATAATTCAATACTTCCAGAGCTTAAATCAACTAAAGAAAACCTCTTTGGGTTATGCATGTTTTTCTGGTAAGAAGAGTATACACATCTTCTGTCTCTAAGGAGCTTATCAGACAAAGCAGGTAGTAGGCATACTAAAAAGAGAGTTGGTCTTGGAGTCAAACCTCAATTTGAATTTCACTTTTCTGGTGTGTTTTTAAAAATAAAAACTAGTGTGCTCTTGAATAACCAAACACCACACAAAAAAGCAACTTGCCTGGGACAATGTTTTCTTTCAGCTTGTGAACCAGAACTCTGAAGCACTCTGTGGCACATACTATTTAGTTGTAACAAATATGTGATTCTTGAATACTGAGAAGTCACATCAGACTGAACCTTCAATGGTTAACATTCCAGTAGAATCTGCAACAGATGATAGCAGGCAAGTTCCAATCTTTGCTCCAATGTATATCAGCAAAACATGTCAAAACCTAAATTAAAAGTTTTCACTCACTTTAAAAAAAAAGAAAAATCCTTTTGTTGGCAGTTTCCCTCTGATGACATGTAACAATCTTTGCATATGAAATTGACTAGTCCCCCGCTTCACTGCTAACTTTGTAGAAGTTCCAAAGCATTTCTGGAGCAAGTGATCTATTTGGACTGACAATGCCAAGCTGGGACCTGAGCCCTGAATGAGCTAAAATTACCAAAGCAAGAAGAACGTGGCTTTGGAAGCTATTTCCCCAACTGTGGGGTTTCTTCTAGTCAAGGAAGTGATAAAGAATGTTGACTTTTTCCAAATGAACAAAACTGAATGAAACCTTAAAAGCCCACTGTAGGTTTCTGTTTTGAAAAACAAGTTGTTGCTATAGATGTTCCTATCCCACCTATGTACCTCTCCCCAAGCATACAAAATGTACCTGTCTTCCCAAAGTTCATGACTTCACCATGGGCTGACTGGTGTGAACCATGTGCTGGGCACTGTGGATACAGAGACAAGGAAGGCAGGCCCCTGTCCTGGAGCAGTTCGCTATCTGGCAGGAAAAGAGGCCCATTCACAACTAACCAAAACAAGACATAAAATGCTAAGATCCATAAGCAAGGAACAAGCAAAGTGAAAAGAAAGTTCTGAGGCAGGAGAGAGTCTCACTTGGGGACACAGGGAGGAGTAGGAAATGCCCCTGAGACAGGGTGCTCCCAAAGTACTTTGTCCACTCCTCTATCACAGTCCTCAATGGGCGAGACTGCAAACAGCAGTCATACGTCTGCCTTCCCCACCAGAAGGTGAGCTTCTTGTGGGCAAAGACCCTGTGCCAGACAAGGATTAATCCACCCTGGCTAACTCAAAGAAGTGCAAGAAGGTGTGTTCACAGAATAGCAAGAACTCCCCCAGGTCTCAGGGAAGGGGGAAGAGGCTATGAGGCTGGAGAATTAAGGTGGGCCCGGGCTGGGGCCCATCTGAGGAGGGATATGAATGCCAGACGAAGAAACTGAAGCTTTATTCAGTAGGCAATGGGAAGTTACAGAGGGTTCTAAGGAAAGCAGTCGATTGACTAAGACTGCATTTTAGAAGATTATTCTGCAAGCAATTTGGAAAATACATCAGAGACAGGGTGGTCAATTAGAAGGCTGCTGTACTGCTTTAGATGAGTAAGAGCTGATGCAGACCTGAATGCAGGCAGAGGTAGTAGAGCTGGAAAGGGAAAACTTTAAAGATAAACTTCAAAGCCCTACTAGAATTGGTCCCTTCTCTGTGCTTCCCCAGTGCCTGGCTTTTTCTTCTATTTAGCACTTACATTGAGGCCCCCAAAGTCCACACTCACTGAGGATGGTACCCATTTCTTCTTCACCACTCTGCCTCCCACAGAAACCCTACATGGGCCAGAAAAGTTAAATCCTGCCTCCTCTGGGTCATGCTGTCATTTCAATCACAGTACCTGAGATGTGTTGGTGCACTGGTGTCTTTGCTTATTACAGCACTGGGCCTGGCGTAAGGAAACAGTAAGGGGACACCTGACAACACAGGAATTTATCAAACCCAAGCAGCAGCAATGGAGTACAGGTGCCTGGATAGAACAACTTAGAATTTTAGGACTCTGAGCCTAGAGAAACCAGTTTAGGCCCCCTAAAGAACACAAAATTCAATATAGGAGCCCCAGTAGCAGGCTGGATTGCAGTTAGATAACGGTGAGCTCTCCAAATGAGTAGTTCTCACTTTCACAACCTGCTTGGCCAATAAATGAGAACAGGGAGAGACCACAGTTCAAAGGTGAATCAAGCCGTGAGTTATGAGGACCCTCCATGAAAGACAGGTGCTCCTTTGGGAAGATATCTTCAAGAAAATGACAACTGAAGGGCTGGGCAGAGAGGGGGACAGGTGTATGTGTGCTCTGTAGGAGGGAGCCTGGTAATGGAGGAAGAGGAAGTACACAACAGGCTTGAAAACTCAGAAACTAAAATTGTCCTCTGGCTTGAAAACTTTCCTTGAGCTGTAAGCTTCATGGACAGTTTTTCCATTTAATTTCACTCCTTCCAAGCCATGCTGTGTGGCTGATGGGAACACCAGCTACTTTATAAAGGAGACTGCCAAGTGGGATCCTGGCACTGGAAGACCTGTGTTCCAATTCTGGCTTTGCCATTTATTAGCTATGTAGCTGCAGGCAGGTCTCTGAGCCTCAGTGTTCTCATCTATAAAATGGAAATACTAACCATAGCAGTATTTACCAAAGGGTCACTGAGAGGACTCACAGAGATAATGTACAGGCACGTAGCAAGACTGCCAGTAAAGGTGGGGTTTTGTTCTTCCTTGTACTGGAATTGTAATTTGGTAAGAAGGGGACTAGGTGCTAGGGTCTGACATACTGCAACCGTGGTGTAAGCCACCATGGGCAGTAAAATGGAAAGTCCCACAGCACTTGGCTTTGACATTTCCTGGATACAAGAACAGGTACACTTCAGTATAGCTCTGGGTTGGCCTGAGCAAATACTAAGAAAGTAACACATTTCTCACCGAATGCCATAAAGTGGTGCTGAAACTACCCCTGAAATGCTATTGGTGCCAGAGAGGATTAATCAATTAATGGCTAATCCACAAACATGAAGCCACCTCTGCCTCCCTCTTGAGGGGTCATTGCCTCACACTTGGTGCCACAGCACAGTGGTATTTACATACAGGAGATGCCAGATGAGTTCTTTAAGATAAAGTCACTATAAGCAACTCTCAGAGACACCAAGTTTAAGTCAAGATGGGGTTTCCAGACACACAGGAGAGTTCTTCCAGGATAAATGAATTCCCAAACTCACCCTGGCCCTTCCAATCAGGTCTGCAGCCAGGGCAGCTGCTCCGATTTAAAAATTAACCAGATAATTGAAATTAAAAATGTAGCCTAGCCAACCCTCAAGTTGTTGTCCTTCTTTTCCTTTTTCCTCCCAAGAACTGAAAAGAGGTGAAGGGAAGTCCTTTTCAACTCATTCAAACTGATACTTCTCTAAATTGACTCTGCCAATTTCCAGATGTTGCCTAGGTTTTTAATTTATTATTATTATTTTTAATAACTCCAGAGATTTATCAACATTTTAACTTAGAGGATAGATACTGTGCAGGTTCAAAATTCACGATTCCCAGACCAATAGCTACATATGTCTTACATATGGCAACTTGTGTAGATTTTAAAATCAGAGTTGGTGGGAGCTGCCATAAGCCTAAGCGGCCTCTCTGCAGTGCCTGAAGAGTCAAGCTCAGTGTGTGTGTTTGCTGAATGGATGAACGAGTGAATGAACAATCTCTAAGCGAGGAAAACAGCCATTACACACTAAGATACATACCACTGACTCTGATGTACATCTCCTCCACTATCTTAGGATCCTTCCAGATCTAGGAGTATGATACATCATCAAGAAGCATGCTTTCTTCTAGCAAAGGGGAAGCTAAGGTTACCACCTAGTCATAACATCCTATCCTCTAGGGGAATAAATTCCTAATCCCTTTCCCCCAGGTAATTAAAAGCAAGCAAACGAAATAAAACCTAATCAACTACAAAGGGTTCCCTTTTCTAAAACTTACTTCCCCTCATTCAGTTTTTCTGGCCCCAGGTGTCTGGTGGTGGGTGGGCCTACACGCCTGTGCCCAGGGCTTACCAGGGAGGTGGTAAAGATACAGCCCTCAAAAAGGGCCCCAGTGCTGCTGGTCAGTTTCCAGTTCCTCCACCCCAGCTCCTGCAAACTTATTTTCCAGAGGCAACATGAGGTGTTGAAAGGAACCAGAGTCATGAGGCTGAGCTCTCATCTACTGCTAACTTGCCATGGGACCCTGGGCAAGTCACTGTGGGTTGAAAGAATGCTTGGTTCATCTTTTCGGCTCAATGTGAGGAAGCAAAAGAACTCGAAAAAAATAGGAAAGGTCCCCAAACTACAAAATACTAACAGTGTCTTCATTCAGTTCCTAAGCCTTGGTGTTCTCTTCCAGGTGCAGGGCAGGGTGACTTACTGTCTCTGCCCACTCTAAAGCACATTCTCCTTACCAGCAGCAGATAAAAGGCTGTTCCCCCAAACAGAAGTGATACTTTCCTCTTCCCTGTATGTCTGAACCCAAGCCTCCTGGAACTAGCAAGGAAAGAGAGCTGTCTTCCTTTTACAAAGGAAAAGGTACTTCAGCATGGAAGAAAGAACTGAAGTATAGGAGGATGAAAGGCTGGTTTCTTGTCCTATCACCAATGGAAGAACCTCACTAACCTCAACTGTCAAATGGAGAGGAGGGATGGGAGGTCCCATCCTACCCTGACCTAGAAACCTTTTCTTGGCCCCAGCTCTCACTCAGGGAGCCTTCTGGGAGATTCACAAAGGGGCGTGGAGGCTGAGAGATGCCTTAGGGCCTCTACCTCCTTACCTCTGCCACCTGGCCAGGAGGGGCTAAAGGGAGTGGTGCCCAGTACACTGAGGTTCAAGGCCTCTTCATGCTGTCCAATGATGGCCCAGATGGGACAAGGGTGTCATAGTTTCCCTCTGTGAGGAGGGACTCCCCCCCCCAGAAGATCTGGCAATATCCGCCTTGGTTCTCACTCCAAGGAGGTACCAATGGCCTTAAAGGAAGACAGCTTGAGAAACTTAAGGAGACAGAAAAGGGGCAGAGAGGGAAGAAAGGGGAAGAGAGAGAAGAAGGTGAGAGGCAGAGAAATGACTACACACAGGCGGGGAGAGGAAGGGAAAGTGAAGGTGGAGGGAGAACACAAAGAATCAGAAAGAGGACAGACACTGATGAAGAGATGAAGACAGACTGACAGCGCGGGAGTGTTGGGGAAGCGGGGAAGACAAAGGAGACCATCTGGTCTTTTTAACTGGTCTGGCCTCTTAGAGACACCCCTTCCCCAAATGAAAAGCCCAGGGAACGGGAGGAGGAGGCAGGAGCAAGCAGTGGCTTCCCGCTACCTCCGGCCCCCTCCGCCCCGGTGCCCGGCCCCTCCGGGGTCCCGGCCCCCACCGCCCGGGTCCCACTGTCCCTCCCCGTCCGCTTGCTCACCTGCCAGCGCCAGGATCTGGGCCTTGTGGAGCAACAGCGCGCCCCAGTCGCGAGGGGCGCGCGGGGGGCTCTCCGGCCCGGCGCCCAGCTCCTCCGGGCCCCGGTACACGGCGTACACCTTCTGGTTGTCAAAATCCAGCCGCGAGCGGGGGCTGAAGTCGCGCACGCACGACACCGGCAGCGCGTAGCAGACGTTGTCCTCCAGGAACCGCACAAAGGCGTACATGGTGGGCGCCGGGGGCGGGCCCCGGTCGGGCCGGTCAGCTCTCGGGGCGGGCGCGGAGGTGGGGAGCCGGCGGGGGGCGAGAGTGGAGCGGCAGAGCCGGGGGGGGGGGGGGGGGGGCGGGGGCCGCGCGGGGGGGGGGGGCCCCGGCCGGCGGGGGTGGGGGGGGGGGGGGGGGCGGCGGCGGCTCCCGGGACCCTGGCTCCCCCCACTGTTATTGTTCCTGAAAGCACCGCTCTGCCAATCGGCTGCTCTCGCCTGGGCGCGGAATAGGGAGGGAGGGGGAAAGGGGGACAAGGGGTGGATGAGGGGGGTTTGGAAGCGCACCGCCACTCGCAAAGTCAGACCCGAGCAATCACAGCCGGAGCGCGATTCGAGTTGGGAGGAGAAAGAGCTGAGAGATTCAATTGCAATAATAATAACAATAGCATTGCAGAACAAATGCACGGACTAAAAGTCGTGCTGCTGCGGGCGGGATTATTTTGCTTTGACAATTGCGCTGCTAAACAAATTGCATTGCAACAAAACTGCATTGCAAAGGAGAGGAGAGTGAGTGAGAGAGTGAATGCCGGGTGAGGCTGGGGGTGGGGACAGTCTTGTTTGAATCCCAAAGTGTAAACTTGCACTTGCAAGTGAGCAGAAGTTTGGAGTGTTTTAAATTTAGCCGCCCCCCACCCCCACCCCCGCTTTTTTTTTTTTTTTTCTTTCTGGAAACTGCCTGCTCCCACTGTGGGGAGGGTCAGTCAGCCAGAAACATTCTCCCCAGAGCTGCCAAACCAGTTTTGACCAGAACTGGGGCTTATCTGGGATTTCCAGTTGGGCCTGCAGGAGGGGTTGTCAAAGAGTGCTCTCATCTGAGGGAGCAGTTGGCTCCTTCTTCCCTACAGTTTTGCTTCATTGAAGTACCCTCTCCACAGCATGCCCGCCACTGGACTGAAGCAGGGAGTTGGCATGAAGTTGGCACGAAGCAGGGAGTGAAGAGGCGCCCTGGGGAAGGCAGGTCCAGGACCAGGCATTTCTGGAGCACTTTGAGGAGTTCAGGAATGGTACTCCATGGAATAGCAGCCTTTGCTTTGTCTCTAGGTGGAAGAAAGCCTGCAGGGGTTTGGGTCCCCCCAGAGGAGCTATGAGCACCAGCCAAAGAGCGCTGACTGAGCTCTGCACTCTTAGGACCCTATCCCACAGCAGAAGGTGTCAGCACCCTCACAGGATGCCTTTGAGAGGATGGACTTTGTATCAAATACAGCTACATATATCCTCTTTGCCTAGCCCAGACTTGGCACTTGGCAGGGGCTCAATGAATTTTGGGTGAAGAAGAATAATAAATAAAAATCCACATTCACCCACCCATCCATCCAGTCATTCATTCTTTTATTCAGACAACCAATATCAATTGGATACATACTACATGCCAGATTCTGGGTTAGGCACTGACGGTAGAGAGATGAAAAGACAAACACCTGGATTCCTGGGCCTTGCAGTGTCAGTGCATCAGAACCTGAGACTCAGTTTTGGATTCCAGTGCCAAGATTAGATTACTGTGTCAATAACATGTCTTCCCCTTCCTCCCAACGTTTACGACCTCATCTAGGAGTATTAAAAAAGTACAAGCAAGTAATGACATTACAACAAGAAAAGTATTTTCATAGAGGAATGCTTAATGGAGTTGGTGGACTCAATTAAATGTTATTTTTTTAAATTCATTTTAATGAACTCTACCCATAAGAAAAAACAAAATAAGTGCACCAAAGTGTTAATAGTGATTCCCTTACTTTCTTAGTAGTAGAGGTGATTTTGTTTTTCCTTGTATTCATTCATATTTTCCACAATGAAATATTAATTTATAATCAGAAAACATTAAACATAAAATCAAAGCACTCTGCTCGCATTTCATATCAGCTGCACCAATGATGAAGCAGATAAGCCCCAAACCCCAAATTATTTCACTGATCTAGGGAGTACATTACGCAGGTAAACCCCATCAACACATAGCTCCCAGATCCAAATATCCATATCAGATCAAGTTCCTTAAACCAACCCACTAGTATATGTGTGGTGCCAGCCACAAATGACCGCTAGTTGTCCTGATGCAGGTGTTGGTCCTATGTTGCCCCACATGCTTGTAGACAAAAGAGAAGCCACTGAATTGTTCCAACAGATTTACCTTCATGATTATGATTTCTTTGGACTGATCTTAAGTTTTTAAGAATACATTCCTATGGTGGTCAAGGGGAAGTAATGTATATCAAGACTTTTGATAATTCACAAGATGGATCATGCAGAGTTGGCCATATTTAATGAAAATCCATGAAGCTCCAGGTTACATCTGCAAAATAATTTCAAGTGGCACCATGGCCAGCCTCCTCTCTGCATCTAAAGGGGTGGTGACACAAAACTACATTACCAATCTAATTTCTTACCACCTTCCTCAACACAGTGTATGCCAGGTACATAAACTATTTGACATTTCCCAAGGCGGCACATTTTAGCTAGGTCCCAAGCTTTTGTGCATGCTCTGCCCTCATCCTGGGAAGTTCTTCCTACCTGAGTGCATGGTAACCTCAATTTTTACTAAAAACCAGCTCACCCGTCATCTCCTTTGTGAAGCCTTCCCCAAACACTCACACTCCTCACTCACACAGGCCATCTCTACTGCAGTATTTTGTCCCAGCCCTTTTTATTTCCCCTCACTAGAATAAGAGCTCTTTGAGGGGAAACGAAAGCTGAGTAACTTCAGCATCCCAGGTATCTAGCACAGGGCTGGAGAGTAAATGTTTATAGGACAAATGTATTAAAGAAGGACACACAGAGGGCACGAATAACAAACCTCAAACTTTTTTGAAAGCTTGTTCCTCATTTTCAGAGGTGGAGCTGAATCCCAACTCTGTCTTTCCCATTCCCAGTGACCAAAGGGCAGAACACTGATTCTACTCCTTGTGAAACAGACACATTCATGAACGTATTAAATATCACTGCACCCTCAGGTTCAAACAAATTCCCTACTAAATCATTCTCATAATGGGGCAGTTCCATTTCCCAGGAACCTAGAAAGAAGAACAGACAATAGACATGGATGATGACAGAGTAAACATAGACTCAAATGCATTTTGCACTGTAGGTCCATGGAATGGATTCTAGAGTAGGAATGACAGGCACAAGATGCTCAAATAGATACCCCTGGACAGCAGTAGAAAGACATCAGTTTCTGCGTCCTGTGTGATTCACACATTCGGTCTATTGACAAAGCTTCATGGAGAACTTACTGTGTACTGTACGGTGCCTGCTCCACCCGGGTAAAAACTGAGTCAGAGTACCTCATCCTCGACCTGGAAGCCATAGCCCAGGGCTTTACACATACCAGAAACTCAAGATATTGATGATTCATTGATTGGCAAGAGAAGACAGTTGAAAAATACAGATTTCTGACTTAAATAGGCAATTAAAAATGCCAAGTTCCACCAAATCATTGTTGAATCCCCTCTTCAATATTCCTGGCAAATGGTTATCTAAACACTTTTTATACAGTTCTAACGTCAGGAAGTTTACTGCCACCCCTTAACTTTTAGACACTACTATCAGAAAGGTCTTTCTTATTTTTGCTGAGGTAGAATCTTTCACTTTGTAGCTGCCTTACTAGATTCACCAAGTCTCTCATACCTTCCTTCAGATATGGGAAAACTTGGGATCCTGTCTCCCAGGATCTTGTTTGTCTTCTGCCCAGACATCTTCACTTCCTTCACTTTATCTCTCCTCATAAAACCTGGTTTCAGGGATGGTAATTGTGTTATCTACTTTTCCTCCAAAGCTTACTATAAATTGTGCTTGCCAGGCACTGTGTATATGTGATCTCAATCAATTTCACACTGAATCTTTGAAGTGGGTATTATTAACACCATGAAAGTGGGTATTATTAACACCATGATAGAGCTGAGAAAATTGAGACTTATGGCAAAGCAGTTTGGCTCTGGGGAACCCTGCAAGGCTTGTGGTCATATATGCATTTTAGACAGTTTGCTTTAGAAGTGGTGTGGAGAAGGACAGGAGGGGACACAAATCTGGGAGAAGGAGGCCTGTGATGAGGCTGACTGTCCTGTCTCACCCCTCCCCTGACTCTCTTTTTCTGTGAGCCAAATGTGCTCCCTCTCATCCAAGTCATTTTAATGGAGCAGAAAATGTACACATCTGGGGAAGCTTTGCAACTGTGTCTGCACTGCACTCTCCTGTTGCGTTTTGCACAGCCTTGGGTTAATGTCAAGCTCCTTGGGTTTAGCCAGCTGAAGCATGTTCAGTGGCAGCAGTGGGACTTATGTTTCATATTACTGCATGGAATTCTCAATGTGCTTTGCAAAACTATTTTAAGGAGACCTGGGTTCTGTGAATTTTCAAAGCAATTGGAGCGTGTCTTTTCAACCTCTCTGCTAATGATTGACCACATTTTTTCATGATTTTGCTTTTTTTTCCTGTGATGTTTGATTTGACTTTTCAAGTCTCTGCTTTTTAGATTTTTTTTAAAGACTTTTTTTTTTAGAGTAATTTTAGGCTCACAGCACAATTAAGTGGAAGGCACAGAGATTTCCTGTACACCTCCTACCTCGCAACACATACATAGCCTTATTATTACCAACACCCCCCACTAGAGTGGTACATTTGTTAAAATTGATGAACCTACATTGACACATCATAATCATCCAAAGTCCACAGTTTACATTTGTGTTCACTCCTGATGTACATTCTATGGGTTTGGACAAATGTATAATGACGTGTACCCACCATTATAGTATCGTACAGATGTTTTCAAATCCTAAAAATCCTCTGCACTCTGCCTATTCAACCTCTCCACCAGCCCTAACCCCTGGCAACCACTGATCTTTTTACTGTTTCCATAGTTTTGCCTTTTCCAGAATGCCATATAGTTGGAAACATATGTTATGTAGCCTTTTAAGGTTCCTCCATGTCATTTCATGGCTTTTAAAACTTTTTTATTTTTATATTTTGCTCAGAAAAGTAACTTGCTGTGCTGTGAGCTCAGGGCCATTGTCTTCTCAGGTTAATTCAAGGAAAGAATGTTGATACCTGGCCCGGAAGATGTGGAGCACTGGAAGGCTGTGGTAGGCATTAACCCTGAGCTGGGTACTGACACCCCAAAGCAGGGGCTTCAGTCCAGCTCATCCATATACACTTCTGATCATAAAGTCTGGTTGAGTCCACCTGTGGGGTTTTGGGCAGGGAAAGAGAGCAGCAGTGGAGAGGTGGAAGGAAGGAGTTTCATGTCAAGCATAGGCTCAAAGGCCAATGAATATCACTGGATAACTTATCCAGGTAAGACTTAGAGGGAATACAAACTTGTCATGTAAGTTATAGCTTGGAGGGTCAAAGGAATATGGGATTGGAATCAGACCAGAGGTTAAATCCTGACTTTATCACATCTTTGCTGTGACTTTGGGCAGACAGTTTATTTCCCTGAGCCACAGTTTTCTCACCTGTGAGAGTGTTGTGGGCCTCAAGGTAGTATTTTTCCACCCCCTCTGTGTATTAGGATCACCTGGGGAACTTAAAAAATATCCCACTCCCAGGTCCTATCCTCTGAGATCCTGATTCAAATGGTCTGGGATGGGGCCTGGGCATGGATTTTTTTTTTTTTAATTACCAGATTATTCTAACATCTGACAAAGTTGAGCACCCTGAGTTAGAAGATTTTAAGGTAACACGCCAGGCACATAGAAAATTCTCAACAAGTTGTAGATAGTACTGTTTTCAGGGAAAATATACAGAGCTCCAAAATGTCTGTATAACCTTGGGCAAGTTACTTAACCTCTCTGAGTTACAGTTTCTTCATCTGAAAAATGACATGCCAATATAAAAAGAAAATAGTATATTACGGTCCTAGCCCTTGGATCTAAATCCTGCTCTAATAAGGAAGGTCTATCTTTATTAAGTATACAGCCTTAAGTAAATTTCCTAATCTCTCCAAGCATCACTTTCTTCATGATAATATGAATACCACTTCATAGGGTAGTTATGAGGATTAAATGAGAAAACTCATGTAAATTGTTTGGCAGAGTACCTGACACATGGCGAGTCCTCAATAAATGATAGTTGCTATTATTGTTACTATCATAATTGTTACTATAGTTTTTGTTATGAGAGCCCTTATCACCATTCCAACAGAGTAAGGTGCCCAATAAATTTTTATTAAAATTTTTAATCAAATTAAATACAATAACTTGAACAATGATGATTATCCAACAAGTACCCAAGAATGCTTCCATCCAAATGCCATCCCCTTTAATGAAGAGCCTGTGATCACAGGTCACAGTCACCAAAGAAGCTCTTTGATTTCAAATGTTCAAGAACCTCTGAGGCTTTGACAAAACCTGCAAATACTTCTGAAATATTGTGTTTGGAATCATTCATTCTTTCATTCTTTCAAACTGACTTCGTTGAGTCTTTTCTTACAAAAGAAATAAAAACTTCTAAGCATTATATAAAATGTAAAATGTAGAAGTGTTTATAGCAATCTGAAGCCTTGTGAATGTGCATCTTGGCTTGAAGTTCAGAACAAGCAGACCACACTCAAGTTCCACCAATCATTTCTCAGCTATGTTATGAGCTCATGTGGGTCACACATGGGAATTGTTGGTCACACAGATGATCTGAATCCTGGCATTGTACTCTAGTAGTACAATATATACTCTACATAAGCAACACCAAGCAAATGAATTCCCGGTGGTTAAAGACAAAAAGAAGTTTATCAATAGAAGAGATTGTCAAAAGGGAACAACATTTGAGTCAGGTTTGAAAAAGAAATGAAAAGATTGGCCTGCCTTAGAAAAATACAACTTGCCTCTTGAAATTATAAATTTCAAGAATTATGAATTTAAATTAGGGGCTGTTTACTTTGTGAAGCTGTCTCTGGTAGCTCTTATTAAATTAACTCCTTCTGTGATTTTTCAGGTGAAATGTCACTTCTTCAGGAAAGTCTTTCCTGACTTGCTCCTCTCATCCCCCTCTACAGACTAGCTCCAGTCCCTACTACATACTTCCATGGCTTCTTATAGTTTTCTTCAGAGAGTTTATCATAGGATATAATTATATATTTATTCTATTTTTGTCTATCTCTGCCATTAGATCAAAGCTCTACTAGAAAAGGGACCCTCTCTGTTTTCTTCACTTGTATCCTAGCACCTAGCCTGGCATATGAGAGACCCTACACAAACACTTGTTGAAGGAGTGTATATCTCAAACATAGACCCTAGAGAAGAGAAAAGCCCCTAGAAGTAAGGAGGGAGAGGTGAACCAAGGGCCCTATTCTTTCCCTCTGAGTCTCACATTCTTATTGTGAGTGTCTTGGTGTTTCTGTGCCTCCCTGGCTGGCTTCCTCAACCTGACTCAAACACCAATAAAAGCTCCCTTCCTGGTTTTCTCTTAGCACCACTAGATAGGCTAACACTTTCAAAATGTTTTTTTTTCTAAATATGAAGATATAATAAAATGGAAATAATTTAGAATAATACACATAGAATAAAAGTAGACAAATTGACAATCACACATAGTTGACATACACTCATACCAATAATGACAGTAGTATCAGGAACCTCACTGATACAACCCATGGGCCTTCCAGCAAACAAGATGGTGATTCTGCCCATTCCACAAGGCTAGAGTTCTTTCTTACCCTGCTGTTGGCTGGAAGTCATTGACTCTAAATCCCTGCTCAGTTAAGGTGATCCCTGCCTCATTCCAGTCTTCTGATGATTCCAACATTTTGCAGGGAGATGATTGGGCCACCTTCCTTCAAATACCACATGTCAGTTCTCTGGTTACCATCTCTGCTTATCCCAAGCACCTCATGATTCAAAATGCTATCACATGTCCTCATAGGGCCAGAATGTACCCCACATTGTCATTCAATCATAGACTTTTTTTTTTTTTGTATAACTCTAGGCTACCATTTTGAGTCAAAGGCACAAATGGGCACATTCATTCAGAGGGTTAAGTCATCTCAAAAGTACACAGCAAACTGTGAACTCTGGTTTTCTTAAGAATGTCTCTTAACCACATCACAAATTCAATACAAAATCAGAGGAAAGGAATGAAAACAGAACTAACAATTATTGATTTCTGTGATAGAAATTTTACTGACTGCTTTACATACTAGTTCTTTTAATTTTTTCAAAATACCCCATAAGATCAGTATGACTTTATCTTCATTTTTTTTGATAAGGAAATTAAGCTTGGAGAGGTGATAGAAGTTGTGTATAGTGGAGAAGTTTTGAACCTGGGTTTCTTTGATCTAAAGCCTGTGTTGAGATGGCTATTTTGATATAGGCCTTGACTCAAGAGTTTCCCAAGGCAATAAGAAGCTGAATTAACTGTGGGATTTAATCCCTGTTCCTGTTTTCCTAGAGGCTGGAATCCCTACCTCGAAATCTGAGAGCTAGACCTCATGGGAAAGTCCAGTATATACCATTCCAAACATTCATAGCTTGAGTAGCTAATAATTCTAATATGAAGAACATGAATATATGAGCAAATACTGAATATTTGAATACATTATTGGGGGTTTCTTAAATCATGGCCTCTGTATGCCAGAGATTGAATTTTTCAAGCTTTCTGAGGTTACCAACTGCTCAAGTAGATTTCTACTGTCTTAGACCTCTGTTGATGGCCAGGGAGTTGGAACATGTTGGTAATCACCTGTTATCACCTGTTACTATAGGGTTGGGGATGGAAGTTTCTCTGAGCCAAAAAAGACAGAACTAGATCAAGTGTAACCTCCTTTCATACCCCACAAAAAGTTTTATTGCCTGTTATTAATTAGAGGAATAAGAACAGGAATAATGATAGCAAACCTTTATGGAATGCTTTCCTTGTGACAGGCTTTCCATACATTTCTTGTTTAATTTTCAAAACATTCCTGGGCTGTAAGTACTATTATTAGATTCATTTTGAAGTTCAGGAAGTAAGGTACAGGGATGTTAGATAATTTTCCCAAGGTCACACAAGAGTAAATAGTAGAGCCAGGATTCAAATCCATACCATTTGACTCGAGAGCCCCAACCATGGACTTCTACTCCAATTCTGGTTTCCACTAAGTCTGACTCTTGCCTCCTTGAGAGGATTTGTCCCTTCTAGCTCAAGGGATGTGGGAAGATGATGGAGCATCCATCCTCAAAGGATTATATGCTGGTTCTCCAGGAATGTCCAGACCACCTGGATTGGTCCAATTGAGACTCTGGTTGGCACTATCATCCAGGTATCCCAACAAACACCCTGGAATTCATTAATATTTTCATTCTATGTTGTGATGGGTAAGAGTGTACTAGATCCAATCCATAGTATAAAGAAGGTTTTGTTTTATTTACTAATACCAATTTCTTTATTTAGTAGCTCAGATACCTACTAACGCCAACCAAAGTAAAAAAAAAAAATCCTTAACCTCTAAGTTTTTCATATTGTGATGGAAAAATGACTGTCCTGTACAACATACAACACATTTTCTTTTGATAGTTCTTTTTCATATATTCTTTTAGTGTTGGTGGTAGATGTATAGGGGTGCAGAATATTAAAACCCTACTTCTCCTTTTTTATTATGAAGCACACATCTATTATCATGGAAAAGAAATGACAAGAGTAGAGGAAAAAGAGATAATCAGTTAAGGGTGAGGCTTTTCCTAACACATAGGATGGACAGGAGAAAGACACACATGGTTATGTGGGATTCTGGTGAAGCAGCCAGGGAGAGGTTTATCTCATCTGGTAGGCAGAGTAAGTAATTAAAAAGGATCCTACCTCGTACCATGCTAACATGTCCTGCCACATTGCTGGGTCACTGAATGGTCTCTGATCACTGAGCTCTGCTTCTGGCTCTGGGAGCCATTCTGGAGAAGTAGCATGGCATGGAAGAGGTGTAGGGCAATATGAATAGAGAAAAGTGCACAGGCTTTGAACTCAGATTTGGGTTCAATTACTGCTCCATCACCAAGGTACTGTAGACCTTAGACAAATCTTTGATTCTCAGGTTTTTCAAGTGCCAAATAGATCCTTATAAGGCTGTCATGATGTCTAACTGAGACAGTGCATGGAAAGAGCCTGGCAGGCACAGTGCCTCTCACACAGTAGGTTCCGAAAACTATCTGTTGCCCTTTTCATTCTTATCTTCTGAGAGAATCTGCATTACTCTTTCCTTTCAGGAGGTCACAGAGTAATGACAATGGTGAATTCCCTGGGAGCCAGTTCATTTTGGCTGAAATATCATTTCCCTTCTCCCTGAAGGCTGAGCAGTATTACTGCAGATATGCTACCCACCATCGCTTCCTGGCCAACGAGGACAGTCTGCCTTGTTTAAGAAATCTGGGATCTTACTAAGATCTGTATTTTTATAAATTTTAGGATGTAAGCTGAGTTTGGGGTTTTATTGCCTGCTTTTAAAATCATGTTCAGATTTTGTATATTTAAAACATTCCTTTGGAATTGTGAAACAAAGTGTTCTCAATCATAAAAAAAAAACGGTGAATTTTGTTATGCCTTTCTGTTTCCATTTCTGAGTTCTCTTCTTTTCTCCTTGCATGAATTTTTCTGTGATGCCCTGCCTTATGTCCTAACTCATCTGGGACACTAACTATGAAAATTTGGGGAAGATGCTCAACTCCTCTAGGATTGTCTTATTCATTCATTCATTCATTCACTTACTATTGAACTCTTTGTTGAGGGCTTATTATATGCTTAATATTTGATATACTGTAGAGACCAAGACAGACTGAATTTCTTTATCTATAAAATGGGAAAATATAACTTGTATTTTAGGATTATTGAGAGGAATAAATGAGATAATATATGTAAAAGAGAAGAGGAGGCAAAGAAGAGAACAAAATTTATTGAGCTCCTCACTCTGCCCCCAGTAACACTAGGTGCTTGACATGCAATCCTAATAATTACCTTGGGAAGTGATTGCTGTTATCCCTATTTTACAGATGCATCAAATAAGGTTCAGAGGGAAAGTCATGCACTGTATTCAATCCTGGTATGAAGTCCATGTGGTACCCACTCTGGTACATTGCCTCCAGTGGCCCCTGGCACACTGCTCATCATTCAGTAGGTATGTTAATTCCCATCACCAACTCATGCAGAATCTGGGAGGCTGTACTCCTCTTGCTGCTAACTGATACACCTGTTAGCACCAAATGTGGTTTGAATAGAAGACCCAAATCCTGTTCCCTGGTTCCTTAGGGAACAGGATGCAAAGAAGGCCCATGAAAGGAAAGGGAGGGAGACATACACATTAAGCTAAACAACTTCAGGTCACCAAGGGAAGAACTTAGAAGTCCTCTAGCAGCCAGACTCACCAGCTCAGGAGACAGTTAGGACATGGACTCTTGGCAAGAAGAACATTCTCTTTCCCAAGCCAACCCATCGCTGCTGCTGTGATCTTTAAAGAAGAAATGTTCAAAACTCTCTACCCTTCTGACTCTTACCACTCCCCAGGTGGAGGCAGACCTCAACTGCATAAACAATAAGGTGTATTTTTCCACTTGAGATGCTCAATGTCTACCCAAGAAAGAGTCTGCCAGAAAATGTTCACTTAAGGTCTGCACATTTTCAAGAAGCTGAAAACAGAAAAGGAAGTGAAATCACTGTGCTTATGTTTGGCAAGGGGGCTGCAAAATTGCCCCCAAGCAAAACAATCTGGACCTATGCACCCTTTTCTCTTCCATCTCTCTGTCTGTATAGGTCACAGCAAGAGCACATAGCAGATTTACCAACACAAGAGCCAAACAATGACTGTCCATGTGTTTTTAGCTTTATGAGCAAATTCTTCTCTTTGGTATCAAGGAAAGGAAGGGTCATGCCAGAGAGTGCTTATTGCCACTGAGAAAACTTGTGAGGATTACCAGAATGAAAAAGACAGATACAGAGGAAGCAAAGCAGAGCTTTGCAAGCAAAAAAGGGAAAAAGAAAAAAAAAATCTTTTCCTTGGCATAGAAAAATTTCATCCTGAAGGTTCTTTTTTCCCCTTTTCTTGGCAACGTAATAAACACCTTAAAATAGAGTTATGAAACAGAAACAGATTCTACAGAAGCAGGAAACCAAGACTAGTGAACACAGAGAACTTATAACCCGAGTCTCTCTTTCTAAAGATATTGAAACTGAGATAATGAAAACTCTTTGACTTTGATTTTCTCAAAATCAAAGAATTTGTCATTAACTGCTATGGATTGAATGTGTCCCCCAAAGTTCATGTGTTAGAAACTTGATCCCCAATGCAACAGTGTTGAGAGGTGGGACCTTTAAGAGGTGATTAGGTCATGAGGGCTCTGCCTTCATGAATGAATTAATGTCATTATCATGAGAGTGGGTTTGTTATAAAAGCGATTTTGGCCCTCTTCTCATACTCTTTCACCATGTGGTGCCTTCTGCTGTGTTATGATGCA
>CAUYRT010033709.1:0-57267 GCA_963574885.1 Lepilemur ruficaudatus | reverse complement strand
ATGTTGTGCGACCCCAACCCAGATGATCCTTTGGTTCCCAAGATTGCGAAGATCTACAGAAAGGACAGGAGAAAGTACGACAGAATAGCTAGACAATGGACTCAAAAATATGCCATGTGACTTCAAAATAAATAATACCATCGCCTTAATGATAAAGATTAAGTGTCAGTTCAATTAATTGGTTGTCTTTACATTACTTTCTGTCAAGCGACGTCTCCCCCATCCTTCTGGTCACACATTGTACACCTTTCATAGTAGGGTGTGTGTGGAGGGGTGGGGAAGTGGGGGTGTGAGGGGTTGGCTTGGTGGGTGGGGTCTATGGATAGTGTGGGGAGGGGGGGAGCATGATACAAAAACTAGTTTTTTAAAAGAGAATTTTAGAGACTTTTATTGTGTCACAATATTTTAGTCTCTTTAGTAATTTATACTAAGGTGGCTGATAAATTATTCATTATATCTCCTTTTGTTTAAATCAATAACTGAGAAAAATTATACTCAGGAAATTTTAAGTCTATAGGAAGCAGGAAAAATAATTTTACAATTGAGATAGGTATCTGCAGCATGTGGCCTGAAAAGACAAAGCATTTCAGTTAGTATTCTTTTAAGCTTCTGTATGCTCCTCCTTGGTCTGGAGGGTCTAAACTAATTCCACCCCTCAGAATCAGCCCTTATAATCACACACACCCCTTCTTCTGCCATAGTCCCTGGGCCTAGAGGGAAGATATTTGAACAGGGCCTTGGCTGATTCCATGGTTTTAGGTCCCAGAGACTGGTAAACTTGCTATTCACTTAAAATTTGTCAGGATTCTGGAAAACAAAACAAAAGAATTAGTGATGTTTTAAATAGAGTCTTTTTGTGAAAATTTAGTTCTGTCTCATGAGGTTGAGTTAGACCAGTTTTAATATAGTTTTGACTAAAAGATTTCTTTATTGATTTATGATTAGAAAACAGCAAGAACAAGGGGGTGGCAACTTTAGAATGAGAAGGAGAGCAGTTCCACCAAACGGGAAAATTTCTAATGTGAAGTCTTTTAAACCAACAACAGTTAGGGAAAGCTGGGTGAAGATTACATATCTGAAGCACCTGTGTCTTCAGATGTTTTGATTTTGAGCAATAATAATCTTAACCCATATCCTCTACTTAGAGGTCCAGGTTTAACTGACCAAAAATGAAATGGATTAGTTGTTACAAAATAAAACGTGTTTTGTTCCCAGCTTTCTACACCTTCCGCTCCTTCAGCCCCCACCATTTTGCCTTCTCGGCCTCTCTCCCACCCTCTGGGTTAAGTTGTGTGTGGCTTCTCTGGATGTACCTACTAGCTCTAATTTCTCTTATGTTTTCTCAAGAACCGTGTAAGATCTGAGGTTTTATCCAATTTGCATGCCTGCAAGTTAGCCTGTCACAGTTTGGTGGAGGTTGGCAGAATGACAGGGACTCCTGGGTTAGAGAAAAAGGCCTTTTTATTAGTCACAGCACAGCAGGCAGCACTGACATCAATTCTCCTTGCCCCTCAAGTCCCAAAGGGGAGATGTGGAGCACACCAGGTTGGTGCTGCACACACAGTGGGTTTGAGTCACCCCTGATCAAACCTAAGTTTTGGAACTCCCCAATCCTTTGTCCCAGAGAGAGACATTGTTATTAACCTGGTCAGTAGACAAATCTACTTTCTGTTCTGGATGGGCATCTATCTTCCAAAGCTGTTCACTGTACAAACGTGTCTCAATAAAGCTGTTTTTAAAAATGATAGTATATTAAATATGAAACTGAACTTTTAATAATTCCCTTTTATTCACTTAAGCACAATATTTACATTGATGTTTAGTTATTATTTGCATTCTTACAAGGAATATCAACTTAAAGATTAGTGTATCTGTAAGAAAATTTACTATTTTAAATTAAAAAGAGATCTTTAAAATGATAATCTAGGACAAATGCTGTCACAAGATGTGTAGAAACACCATGGAAAATCACACCCTGGCAGTTTTTACTGCTTGGGTCTATCTGGTCATACAGATAAAAATTACTGTTATGAAAATACATATATGGAAAAGCCCAATTCTTTGATTAGAGCTTGAACATTCAGGGATGACCAATCAGTGTAATAAGCAGATTACTACCAGCATTACATTTAAAACATACTATAACAATTGTATTATCTAATCTTATAATAGTAGGCTAAAGATAATAATTTTTAAGTAATTTTTTCTAAAGATAATAATTTTTAAAGATAATAATTTTAAAGATAATAATTTTTAAAATTGAGTAATATTCCATTGTGAACAAATACCAGAAATTGCATATATTTACGGTATACAACATGATGTTTTGATATTTGTATACATTGTGGAATGGTTAATCAAGCTATTTAGCATATATATTACCTCACACACTTACCATTTTTTTGTATGGTGAGAGCACTTAAAATCTCTTCTAGCAAGTTTCAAGTATAAAATATATTATTACTAATTATAGTCACCATGGTATACAATAGATCACTTGAATTTATTCCTCCTATCTAAGTAAAATTTTGTGTCTTTTAACCATCATCTCCCAGTCCACCTCTCACCCACCTGTGGCCATCATTCTACTTCCTGTTTCTATTAGCTTGACTTTTTTGTACTCCATGTATTAGCGAGATCATGTGGTACTTATCTTTCTGTGCCTGGACTTAACATAATGTCCTCCAGGTTTATCCATGTTGTTGCAAATGACAGGACTTCCTCATTTTTAAAGGCTGAATAGTATTCCATTATGTATATATACCACTTTTTTTTTTTATCCATTTGTCTGTTGGTGGACACTAAGGTTGATTTCATGCCTTGGCTATTGTGAATAATGCAGTAAATATGCAGATACCTTTTAAACATACTGATATCATTTCCTGTGGATATATACCCACCAATGGGATTGCTGGATCATATGGCAGTTCGATTTTTAACTTTTTGAGGAACCTCCGTACTGTTTTCCATAATGTCTGTTCCGTTTACATTCCCACCAACAGGGTACAAGGTTCCCTTTCTTCAGATCCTCACCAACACTTATCTTTTGTCTTTTTGATAATCATCATTCTAAAAAATTTGAGGTGGTATCTCATTGCGGTTTTAATTTGCATTTTCCTGATGATGGGTGATATTGAGCATTTTTCATATACCTGCTGGCCATTTGTATGTCTTCTCTTAAGAAGTGATAGACATTACTTCTTGTCTTCCCTCTATGGTTCCACTCCAGACAGCCAAGACCATCAGATATTACCTTTGTCTCAAGCAAGATACACTTGGAACCTACTAATTTTCTCTTTCAGTTTTTTAATTTTCCTCTAATTGCTGTTTTGTAACTTGAGTGGGCATGATGCTTATCCTTTAGTCTGGATAATTTTGCATAACGAACTGCAAGAAGAAACGACGTAGCTAAAATCACTCAGGCATTTATATTTTATAAGCTTCGGATCAGCCCTTTCTAAAGGTAACCAAGAACTATTTTCAAAGGTTATTTAATCATTTAGTAGAAGGCAAAACTTTCTGTTCCAGAATACAAATACAAAATGGGCTCAAATGGAGAAAACAGTTGTTTGGTGTTTTTTTGTTGTTGTTGTTTTTTGTTTTTTGTTTTTTTTTTGCTTGTTCCTTTCTTTCTTCATATATTTCAGCCCAGAGAGTGTGGATGGGTTTTGGACTTGACATTCTTCATGCATGGCTCATAGTTATTTCATCAGGCTGCCCTGAAGTTGTCCTATGTACATTACCCATAAAGATACATTTTTACTTGATTTTCAAATGAGGTTAGATAGAGACTGAATACTTAAATCACCAGGGAACGTGACATTTGTCATACATTTTCTCCTCTTTGCCTTGATCCTGTAACAGCTGTTACAGGTCTTGTGTACAGTAAATGTAATGTGGCCTTAGCCTGTCATTACCTCTTTCCAGATAGTGGCTGTAAAATGCGTGGATATCCCTTCAACTTTATGGGCATGAAGGGTAACTGAGCTAATGTAGCCAGGCCAATGAAATTTTAACAAGCATTTCCCCAAAGGCAAAAGGCCAACACCAGGCTAGAGTTAAGGTGCCCTGCTTCATGAAGTAGAGGCCAGTTTGAAATATGAAATTTCAAATGAAAAATGAAAGCCAAAGTAGGTCAAAGTTCTTAATTCAGCTTCAAGCTAGATATAGGAATACATTGACAATAGAGAGCCTTGCAGATCAGGGTAAAACGGCTGCATATATTCAGCCTAAGAGAAATATATGAGTGTGGAAAAAACAAATAAATTTGCGTGTCAGAAGCTACTGTGGGTGCAGCCATCCGTCGTCCGTGATTGCAGAGGTAACGGAATAGGTGCTAAAACACATTGGAATTGAATTAGGCTCAATTTTTGTCTCTTTGGTAACTCTGAATTTTCTCTCCTCAGCCCATCTTAAATTATTTACTTCCTCCTTCACAATATGAGCCATGAATATTTTGTTTCTTCATTTTGTTAATTTGCCAATTTTCCTTTGAGCTAAGTACCCTAGCGATTTTAATTTTTCATTTGGGTTGGAAAGAGCAATGACCCTTTTTTTCATTATTACTATCACAGGCCTGGGCTCAGAATACTACTTTTTATGACCAGCAGTGTTGAGCCTGTAATGGAATTGCAGAGCAGAGAGTGTGATATACTGATATTGACTCGCATTAAGCCCAGTGGTGTGATAGCTGATAATATTTAGATATTTATGGGTTATACATCCTTGCTTTTGTTGGTTTGCAACTAAGCACCAGAGAGGAAAATTAGAACCATAATACGGATAGATTGTGAACATGAGGAGGTAAAGAAGTGAGAGAGAGCTCTCTGTGAATAGGGCAAGTGATAGGAAATGATGGAGATTGATGCAAGTGTGATAACTAAAAAGTTAAGTGTAGATTAAATTTGGATCAAACACATTTAGGATTGTTTGGTCGGCATTTATTTCATAACTGAAAGAGGACCTGGAGACAGATGGGCTACTCATCTGACGGGCTGAGTACAAAGACAGATGAACTGCCGCGGTGCCCAGCGTGCAGAGTTTGCCTGGTATCTGACTTTAATAATTTTTTTTTCAGCTGTCAAGCGTGTCTGCAAATGTTTGTTTATCATTCTGTTTTTTGAGCCTGTGTTCATGGAGGTGCGAAGGACATGGATGGAGTTAATTAGTATGAACGTATACAGATATTTTGTTTTCAAAATCATTTTGAAATGTGATTGCTGGTTGTTGCCTTCCCCTCCTACCCGATGTAATCTCCATAACTCTGTAGCTCTGCTTATGCCTATCCAAAGCAGGAAGATGATTTCTGTCATAGTTATCACAGTAAAAAATGATCACACCGTGTCAAACAAAAGGCTTATTTGTTTGATTAGGGTTCTCTTCTCTTAATATACATGCATAAGTCCCATTAACGTTAAAGTGAATTGCAAAGAGCCCTGAAGAAGAATAGACTTCTTTGTCTCATTACCTTCCTTGGATGATGAGGTTTAGATTTATTAACAGATCAGAACAAAAGTCCAGTGGAAAAAAATATGGGCTTAACTTTTAAAGAAATTGATATGCTAAAAAGAATTTTCCTAGGCACTAAAGTAGAAGATACACACTAATAAATAAAGTTTATTAGCATTTAAGGTGAAATATAACTATTTAAGATGCTGGATTAATAAAATGTAAAAGATTTCCTAATGGACCTATTTGCATACTCATATTAAATAACTAATAAAATATATTAAGAACAGTTTTATTCATATACATGTAAACACTTGTAAGTTCCTACTGGGACTGTATTTGCCTAATTTGCCTTGTTCCATGTCCAGCAGAATGTCATGTCCTGGTGGGATGTTTACTTAATACTATTAAATAGTGACATGTCTAGATTTAATAATTTGCTTGAGGGGGAAATGGAATCAGTTCTTTATTCAGCACCTTTTATCTGAGAGCATCAGTGTAATTTACTAACATTCATCTTCAAGATGCACAGGAGATGAATGTGGCAAATAGTAGCTTTGCTTTGCTGATGATAAAGAAGGAGACACTGGCAGCCATCCTGGAGCCAGACTTTTAACTGATAATAATACCAAGACCCCTCTTGATTATTGCTGCTATTGTGTTAGCATCTAAAAATGCATTGACACCAGCCATACTTCTGTGTGTACGTTCATACACCCTGTACAGCCCACATTTCTTTTTGCCATTGGATTTTCCTGTCTTACGGCAACATCAAAACAGAGATTTAATAACATGAGATGGTTCAAAATTAAGCAAGGAGATTTGAATCTTTGGCATAATAACTGTAATTGTTTTCCTTAGAATAAGAAAGAGTCTTCCCAGAACAATTAAAAACAGATATACACATTGAAAAATGGATAGGAGATATACAAATACTGTTGGATTGCACACCCAGGACTGTTATCTCAACCGTGCTTAATAATATCCACCAGGATTTTGGAGACAGTCCAATGTTGCTTCTCCAGCTATCTGCTGGTCAATTTCCACATGGTGGCCCTGTCTTAACCTCACCTTCAACGTGTCTGAAATCTGATTCATAATTCACCCATATAAGCCACCAGCTCATCCTGACTTTCCCAGTTCTGTTTGAGGCTCTTCCAGGAATCCTGTGATGTCCAGGGTGCCTCCCTCATCCCATCCCATCCTTCCTTCAACCAACAATCCTGCTGATATTTGCAAAATACTGTCTCTCACATCGGGGCCCTCTTTTCCATTTCCGTTGCCACCACTGTAATTCAATTTCTTATCGATAACTACATTATTTCAGTTGCCTCCCAGCTGATTTGCATGCTTTCTTCATTGCCTCATTCCAGTTCATTCCAGGCATATCTATAAATCATTTATTTAGCTATCAGATATTTAATGAACACTTTCTACGCTAAAATGCATTGTAACATAGTAGCAATAAGAGCAGATCTTCTGGAGTCATTCTACTTAGGTTCAAATCCCAGCTCAACTTTCTCCTAGCTGCCGGTCCTTCAGCAACTACTTAACCACTCTGTGCCTCAGTTTCCTCTCTAGTGAAATTGGAATAATAATAGCATCTACCTAATAGAGTTGATGTGAAACTAAGATGATGTATGAAAAATGCCTGACACGTAGCAAGTTCTCAAAATATAATCCGTTAGTAGTATTCTGCTCTGGGATGAGATGTTTCCCAATTACCTAGTGGTCCTCAAGGTCCAACTATCTCCGAGAATCATCTACAGATCTTGTTAAAAGTGTAGATGTCTAGGCTGCCTCATCAGAGATTCTAATTCACTAGGTTTGGTATGAGGCTTGGGAATCTCTGATGACTCTAATGCATTCAGGCCCAGGGACCTCTATAAAATTAAAACTAGTTTGGCATTCAGTATCCTCTGTAGTCTTGTCCTGATTTCTTGTCTATCGATTTTTACAATTCCTCTCTACAAACTCTCCACTCTAACCAGATAGTCTATTCACTGTTACCCAAAACAAGGTTTGTGAAGCCCTCATGTGGCACCCTCTCTTAGAATGGCCTTCCTTCTCTTCTCTCTCCAAGTCCTGCCAGGCTTCTGAAGGCCACCTTAAGCCCCATCTCCTCTATTTATCCTTCTTTCATCTGTATTTCTCTTTCTCATTGAAATTCTTTCTTATAGTCTTGAGTTTTCCCACTGAGTACTTCCTACAGGCCAGCTTGGTTTTTAGTGTGTGTTTTACACATCATACCCTCAACAGAACTGTAAATTCCCTTAAGTAAAGAGACCTCATCCACAGCACTGCCCACAGTGTTGGCCCTTAGTAAGCCTTTGCTGAAGGACTGGCTTGCATGGTGTACTAATTGGAGTAGACTTATTTGGATATTAATGTCTTGTGCCCTTTGGTCATTCTAGATAATAGTATTGAAAATAATGAAAACAGTGGCAGTGGTTCAAAGATAAGACAGAGGACGAACTGCATAGGGAGTTAATTTTTTTTTTTTTTTTAATTTATGAAGAAAAGGTTGAAGGATGAGTTAACTGGTAGTAGTAACCAGCTGTTCTCTATTTCCACTGAGGACAGTGCTAGAGAAAAATGGGCCAAAGTCACTATCAGAAAAAATGAGGTTAGATATAAAAAAGGAAAATAGTTGTTAAGCACTGGAATGAGGTTTCTGAATAGGTTGTAGCATTGACCTCCCTGAAGTACTTTAAAAGTAAGAAGGGTATATATTCATCTAAAATGGTATGAAAAAAAATTTCTAATCAGTTCATTATTTTAATAATATCTATTAAATACTACTCTGGGGAAATCCAGAAAAAATATACAACATAATCCCTTTACTTAAACCACTGTCTAATTAAGATGACCCATAAATATGAAATTATTAGCACTGAAAATAGGATTTAAAATTGAGAGCTAAATTGTGAGGTTATGACCATAATTGCAGTTTGAATTCAGATGTATACCCTCCAATGTTTTTCTACCTCTCCATGCCTAAAAAACCTACTCCAGGCCTTGTTTTTAATAAATGGATTTTCAGTGTCCCAAGTACATTTCTAGGTAGAGCAATCTCCAATCTTTTCTGAAATATTTTATTCAGTACTATCGAGCAAACATCTGCTAAGTACACGAAAAGCATGTTGTGATAAGTATGAAACCAATCTTTTACTTTTTCCTGACTTTGTCTTTCATTCATTAAACAAATACTGATTGATAAGTGCCAGTCCTGGTACTCGGTTGGGAGATACCACAGTGAACAAATCAGGTGTGTTTTCATCATACTCAAAGTCTGGTGCACACAGCTTTTCCTCAAAGTGTGGTGGAGCATTCAGGTTCTAATACTAAAGTGACATTAAATTTACTAAACCCCTTTAGATAACTAGAGCATCCCTGAATGCCATGAACTACAGTTAAAATACTTGCACTGTACTTGGTAGAAATACTTAATAGCAAGATGTGTTGATATCTAACCTTAGTTCTATAACTGCCTTCTTCTTGAAGGAAAATTGTTCTTTGCTTGGGATTTGCATACATTTTATCCACTTGCAATGTATGTACAAATTATCATGGTCATCAATTAGTGGATCGTTGGCTGAAACTGATTATAGGGTAGATATGTCTATGGGCTAAAATAAAGGAGGGTTGATTAGCTGAAAAGTCAGTTTCACAAGGTGAAATGGCTCTGAATTTGGGGAAATAGCCTAAAACTATTAACATTTAAGTTGTCAAAATGGAAAATTTGGCCTTTAAGCATATTCACAATCAGTGTGTCCTTTTGTCTGAATTAGGAGGATAGGGTGAGTAACTTATCCCAGTTTGAGCACTGAAAATCTCTTTCCCTGGGAAACTCCTCAGTTTGAAGTGAATCAAGAGAGCTGATCGCCCTATTCTGTATTCCTGGTTTCATCTGATCCTTCTCTCTCCCTCCTCCCCTCCCCACACTTTGCTTATATGCTACTATACAGTCATAAAAATTCTCTGAAAAATAAAAATAAAAAGTATTTTAATGCTGCAAATTTTAAAAACCTAAACTACAAGTTAAAAAAAAAATATATATATATATATATATAAAAGAGTGGATGGTATAAAAGAAAGCTTCAGTGAACTCTACTATTACTTTAGTTTTTTTGTGCTTACTTTAACCTGAACTACTATCTATTCTCCTAAGGCTTTCTTGGTTTTAGAAAAAGCCACATAGCTCTGGAAATCAAAGTAGAAATGTTTCAGCAGAGAATTACTAAAAGCAGCACCCCACTTGCCAACAAAAGAATCCTTTAAAATATTATATAAATCAAAACTCAAGAAAGAGAGAGCTGGAGGAAACATCGACCAGAAATAATGGTTGCAACTTTGATCGCAGACAAACTCACCAGTGGACAGTAAAAACCCTAATTCTGGGGCTTTTGGTATTAGTTCCTCCCATTGATAGGTTTCTTCTCCCCCAGGGACTATAATTTTCCACTTTAAATTTGAACTCTAGTCAATGTAATAGTAGAAAATCAATATCATAGATTTGTTCTGCTTTCCTTGTGCCTCCTAGAATTTTTAAAGTATGGGAAGGAACAGCTTTTATGATGAAGATGGACTGTAAAATAAAAGGGAGGACTTTAACCAATTCCCTAGAACTTTGACCCAGACACTCTGTACCGGACTGCAATGTCATCTTCCCTTCTCTGTCTCTGCCGTGCCTTCCTTATTCCATCTCTACTAGGTTGTTAAATGTCTAGAATGATATGACTACTAACATACTTTTGGAAAAAATCCTTGGCAAGTTAATTAGAACTTGCTATCAGAATATTTCCCCTGTTTATACTATCTTCTTTCTTTAATTTTTTTTTGCTACTTTCAATTACAACTTTTTTCCCTAAATTGTGACTTGGGGTGAGAGAAGTAGAGGGAGAAACTCACAAAAAAACTAAAGAGTAATCCAAAAGCCTGGGCATTTAGCGATTATACAGATGATAGTCTTTGTATTGTTAAAAATGAACAAAGATGCCAAAGAATTTTTCCAACAAATGCAGACATGAGGACATGGCAGGTCATTCTCATTCCCTGTCCTGGTCGACCTCCCTTTCCTGGTCGACCTCCATTTCCTGAGAGTTGCAATCCTTTGGTGAGCCTTCTAACTCCAGCTCACCCAACACCTTCTGTCTCAGCAAGCTCAGGCCACACTTCATTGGCCAGGCCTGATTACTCTAGACTGACATTAGAGCTGATCTGGATCATCGTGGTATTTTCCACTGGTTTCGTAATTACCTGGAGCATAGGAACCATGTCTTGGGCATTTTTGTGTTGTCACCAGTACCTCTGACTTTTCCACATTTTCCCTTCCTGTGGCTTCCTCTTCCATCTTGTCATAAATGTAACTCAATTTTCAGGTTCCTCCTGGCCCTAGTTTCCTGAACTAAATACAAAGATAGATTGATTATTGATAGTCTCTCCCCTGACCCTGATCAGCTTGGTATAAGTGCTTTCCACATCTGGCATCTGGTAGCCCAATGACAGAATTCAGTAAACCTATGGAGCTCTGAACAACCACACCTTTTAAACAAAACCTCTCTACCAGGCTGGCTTCTGCTCTGGGGTCTGGCCTCAGTAGCATTGCTCAGAATCCTCAGTCCTGTGTAAGCCCTGGGTTGAACCCCATCATCTTAGACTAGAGCACTGCTATAGTAGAACTTGCTTGTTTCTGACAGGTCACATCCGAAACAGAGCCCCACACATCTAAAGTACAGGGCTTCTTTCCTTGAACTTCATGTATCTTCTCTGACTTTCAAGTCTTTGTCTGTCATTTGCTTTCCTTACTGCCATGGTCTGTGTAGCTGATGGAATATGCCTGGATGGACCACTTCCAGACTACCTGGCTGAGCTCTCTAAGTCAGCCTCTGTGCGTTTGTGTGATTTCCCTAGCCATTTCTCATCCTAGTCGGTGAGACTCTCTCCAGTCCCCTTCCCCAGTGATCTTACAGTGTAGGACGTGTGTAGCATCAAATCCGCTATTGCTCACTGCTTCGCTCACAGGGTACATTGAACAATGCATTGCTGAGCTAAAGCTTGATCTAAGAAATTCATTTTAGAAACAATTAATCAGTTTCTACTGAACAGATGCTTCTATGGACTAACATGATATTCAAATGACAATTCATATTTTTATCTTGTAGTTGTTTTTTTTACCCAAAATATTTGTTTTGGAAAAACTCAAGTACTGATGTAAAAGAGAGAAACAAGTCCTTCAAACACTGGAATCTCTGCCAGAAGGAGCTCTCTTAATTTTAGAAATAAGAGTTAGAATATACTGATAAGCTCTGCTTTTCAGTTTTGCATTTTAAGTGTTAAACTTTAAGTCTAACTGTCTATCATATTTTATTCCATAAGAGATGTATCAGCATAAAGAGAAATAGTGGTAGGTTATAGAATGTAATAGAAATTCTAATACACTGTTTAACAATAATATGGCAGGCAGATACCATTTTAATCGGTATTGTCATTAACAACTATCAATAGAGGGGATAAGACGTTCTTGTCTTTGTGAATTATGATTTATGGCTGGCACAGCAGTCACGCTGAAGTATGTTTATTTTACAATATAGCGACATTGATTAAATGTGCATGGCATCTCAAATACAGTTGACATTTTAAGTCAAAATTATTACAGACACACAGCCATTCATTTAAGCTGTTGTTTTAAAAAATGTGTCTCAACTGATTGTTAATGGAAGAAAGTCTAGCTGGGCCAATATTTCAATAAGTTGTTCCTTTATTTTACTGGTGTACATACACTGGGGAAAAGTTGCCTCTTTTAGACAGTCATATCATTTTACTATAGCTGGTGGATAGGCACTAAAGAGAAAAATAGTCCCTTAAATATATACACTTACAGGTTCCAGGCCCCTCAGAAAACATGCGCTTATTAGGATAAAATTATTTTTTTGGTTCTCTTCCCATAGTTTCCCATAATTCCCCCCACTTTCTCTGAGAAATCTTGCCTTCTAGCCTACCAACCTGCTTAGGAAGTAAAACTTAAATAATTGATGGTAACTGCAGCTGAAACATTCATATAGTTTAGGGATGATGGTTTTTATAATGTATGTTGCCACTAGACCAGCGACTTTAAACAACGTAAGTGTTTGAGTATTGATTGTTTATTTACAAGATTGAAGCCAATAGTAATTGTGTCTGAGAGTATACGTACATACCATATCCACAAATTCTTTGATCCATTTTCTCATTTATAATCTTTTTACTCTCAGAACTTACTTAGATTTTGAACACTTTTTATTATGAAATAATTTTAGACGTATAGAAACAGTTACAAAAAATAGTACAAAGAATTTCTTCATACCTTTCACCCAGATTCCTCAGATGTTAACATTTTACCAAATTAGCTCTAGCACATCCTCTCTCTTTCTCCTCTCCATATAGATTTGTATGTACAGATACATGCATGCATGCATTCTTTTTTCTTAAAAATGTAAGAGTAGTTGCCACATGATGTCCTTTTATCCCTAGATGTGCTTTGGCTAGGACTATGTCACTGGATCATTTTATCCTGTATTTGAGAAAAGTAATGAGCTGGCCTCAATTCAACCTCAAATTAACAAAATTAGAAATTACAAAATGAGGAAGGCAATGATTTCAAATATGACCACGAGTCAAGAAAACCAATATGTGTTATTCTTTATTTTTGTGGGGTCATGTTATCACTATCTAATCTAAAAACCTAAATTACATCAGCATTGACTCCCGACAAATGAGTACGTGTTTTCAAGAGTGATGTGTATTTCTTTGACAATTAATGAAACTTCAAAAGTGAGACCTCTGCAGATAGGTACAAATATCTCATTCTTGTGATGAAGCCTCATTAACCATTGAATTTAGTGCAGTGTGCTTGAATGAGATGGGGAATAGGAAAACGTCCTGCTTGTTACTGTTAAAGTCGTGCTGCAGAAGGATCCTTAAAAATCGAATACCATCTTTTTTTCAGACTTGTTATCTTTTCTATTTTGCTGCAATTGATTTATTGATAAGACTGGAGGGAGGGCTAGGGAAGCCATACCAGTTTTTGATCACCTTAGAGCTTTTCTTTTAAATATCTGTTCAGTTAAAAACACATTTTGAAAGCAAAAGTGTGCAAAGATAAAGGTATTAGGATAGTTATAGCAGAATTAAGTGTATCTAAGAAATGTATAATTTGCCTAACCAGGAAGAGAGATCTGGAGAAATAGAGTGTACTATGCCAGTCTTTTTAATTACATTTGTTAGGAATTCAAGGTGCTTTATATTGGAGAGGCCACTCTAAGTCAAGCCCTTGAGGCTTGAGAGAGAAGATGAAACACAGTAATACAGGTTAGGTGTGGCTGGTAGAGGGTGCGGGGGTACACATCTGTTAAGGATCAGTATTTAAATCCCCAATTCCCCAAACATTCATACCAGCTTTTATAAAAAAATAAAGCAGCAGTATCCAAGCATGTTCCTTACCATAGGCCTGTCCCTAAATTATATGAACGTGATGATAACAACACTCTTACGCACATGACCACATGTTGAATTTGTCCATATGGCTAACTGAAGATGGTTTGATTCTGGGTAAAACAAAAAAAGTATGAAATAGTGTAAACACTTTACAGAATCCTTTTCTTCTTTCTGCATGACAGGATTTAATTAGTCAGAGTTGCTGAAATCCATTCTGTTCTTGGAAGTTGAGTGTGTCTTTGAATGTCCATGTCCCAAATATCCTCCGTGGGAAAGATAATACAAATTTACGATGTACTTTGAAACTTTTAGGCAAAAGTAGGCAGTAGATTTCTGTATGTGTGTGTTATGTCATTATTAACATCTCTTTTTAACTTGGTTACAATTAAATTGGTAGATAGAATTATAATTATTTTGGGAATGTTGTTATATCATCATTTCCTACCCTATAGGCTAACTAAATTCTATCAAGGTTAATGGTAAAGACAATTTCTAGAAAGCAAATATCGCTTGCCTTTTGTTTGGAGAATCTACATTCAATGACACAGTATTTATAAAGCACACGTAGAGCTAAACTTCTAAGGCACAGTCCTGGGACTATCTAAAAATCATGTACAGAATTTTAACTGTAAATGAGTATGTATGTTTTTGTGGAGAAAGAATCCATAATTCCCTTCTAATTCTCAAAGGGGTCTGTGAGTAAAAAGAAGTTAAGAACTATTTCATAATGGAACCCTGCCTCTGCAGGGCCATCTATAGTCTCATCTAAGTGGCTGATGTTCTTATTTCAACTCTCTGACTCCTTTCATTAATGTATTCAACAATTAGCCCTGAAGGATACACTCTTCATCACTGGAGTAAGACTGTAACCTTCTGTGGAAGGAATAATGCATCCTAGAGTGTCCATCTCAACACTTCCTATGTCTCAGGGACCTCCTCAGGACAGCCGCTGGCTTGGAGACAGGTGCAGTATCATGGGCACCATGGAAGGATGCTTATTAAATAAAGATCCTGTCTTTTATAGTACTTCATCAAGTACAAACCAAATGTAGCCCTTCTCAACCAAGAGTCATGTATTTTTTTAGTGGTGACCTACTATGTTTATGTTTACCTGTGTTCTTTTCAGCACATCCTCAATGCTGAGATTTTCTCTCAGACCAAGGAAATTTCAAGTATGTTTAGATAGCTGCTTGAACATCATACCCCTAGGACTGTATCACACACCTTCTTCTTTTGTCAGGGTCTTTACTATGTCTAATAGAGCTAGGCTGTAACATCGTACCTGGCTATTAGCTGTTGCTACATCACATACTATGCTCCAAACTGGAAAAATCGTTCAGTTTAAGATTCGAGAATCTCTAAAATAACTTCTATCAATTTTTCAGTTCTATATATTTAACATCTTTAACATAAATGTATTTAAAGAAGTAGTTATATTAAAATAAATAAAATGTATAAAGTTCAATATAATTTCAGGGTTATAGGGAAATTATGCCTAGCCTTGTAGAGCAACGCTCATTTTTATTAAAATAAAAAAAATTGATACTTCTTCAAAAAACCTGGATGTCCTATTTGATAAAAATCACTGTTCAGGAAAGTAACGGTAATTTCCCTTCTTGAAAAGGCAGGCAATTAGAGATATAAGTGGAGTTACAGGTTAATGTATTAACTTTCTCTTTAACATTAGCAATGTTTAAAAATTATTTCATTTCCACCTAGATCACTTCCTCCTTCTTGACACTATTCCAGCTGTCATATTCTATGACATTGTCCTCTCAGGGTATTTCTGTTAGCTCTCTCTGTCTCTCTCTCTGTCTCTCTCCTCCCCTCCCCCTTCCCTTCTCCCTCTCCCATGTCAACCTGAAACCAGACTCCACCCAAGCTCTGAAACCATATACACAACATTTACTAAACAAGTTTCCCAGATGTTCCATAGGTACCCCAAACTCAGCCTGTACATTATAGGATTAACTTTGCCTGTCTACCCTTACTAAGGCTATCCAGGAAGTCAAGAGGGCTATACATCATTTTCCCTCACCACACAAAAGCAATCCATTACCAAGTCCTACAAATTCCACTTTCTAAGAATCTAAATTCTTTCTCTCCATCTTCACTGCACTTCCTTAGTTCAGATTCTCCTCATTTCTCCCCAGATTAAAGCAATGGCCCATGGAGTAGTCTTGACTTTCTCTTCCAACCTACCCAGTGTGATGCTGCCCATTTGACCTTCGCCAGCATAAATCTGGTCTCCTGCCAAAACTTTTGCAGTGGCTTTATAGTTCCTCGAAGTGCTTAGATTTCTGAGGTGTCATACAATGATCCATCTGTATTCTTTCATCCAGCCATAGATAAGTACATGCAGTTATCATAATGCACCGTGAGAGCATTAAGCCTGTCAATGCCTTGGGCTTTTCCTGTCCCTGTGAGTAAAATGCCCAGGCTTCAACCCTACCATCCCCCTGGCCAGCTCTTAGTTCAAGGATCACCTCTTTGGGAAGCCTTGCTGACAACAATTGTCTCCTCACTCAGTACTGGCAAGATTGGTGACTAATACCAATCATGACTAAGATTGGTGACTAATACCAATTATTTTGAATAATTAGACATCCTGTCCAGGACTGAAATAAGAAAGTTTACTGGTGTCAGTTTAGAGGTATCTGGCTACAGCGAAGGTTGTTGAATTTTATAGTCCATTATTTCATTTTGCCTATAATTATGAGGGCAAATAAACACAAATATATAATATCATCTTAGACTCCATTAATGTAAAAATCATGTACTATTTTATTAAGCTTTAAATCTGAGGGAGTAGGATCTGTGAAAACTGCCTAATTTGTTGATTTGCATGTGAAGTGTGTCATTCCCAGTGGGTGGTGGAAACTGATTTGGCATGTAGTTTATAAGCTTTGAAAGGATAACTGGTGTTAGTTCCTGCTGCTGTAACAAAATGGATTTGGCCTTTATTATATCTCCTGTTTGAAAATTACTATTAAATACTGTATGCTGGAGATATGAGAGTGCTTTGCAAAGATGGATGCATTTTATGTAGCATAATAAGAAACAGTGATACTATGTCTTAATGACATTTTATATTCTGCCAATGTACTTAGCCACAACTTCCTCAACTGCATAATCTAAAGTAAACAAAAATCATATTCCATTAGAGACATAATTTGACAATTGAATTTTTTTTTGGTGAACTTTTGGCATCCATTGAAAGAATTGGCTCCAACCTCAGAGTTGGGGGTTAATCTTTTTAGGGCATCATTGCCTGGGAAGTGGAAGAAAGAGATGACCAAGTCAAGCTATAGGAATAAAAGCATTATCTCTAAGAGCTAGAATGAGGGAGTTACTCAACAGTAACCATTTCTTTAACCACTTTTTATTCAATTGTAAAGAAACAGAAAGGATATTATCTTATTGAGGAAAGTTGAAAATAATTACTAACAATCCTAGAATGCTGAGGCTTGGTATAATTAAATGATGTAGCATTTTACCTTTGTATTTTAATAATTCCCTGAAGTTTCAGGTCAAATCTATGCAGAAGAATATCAAATACCCTAATGCTGAGAATATTTACTGTCGCATCCACCTGGTTTGGAAATGGGCTCTTCATTAAGAGAAGTAATTAGTACATTCTTGTACAGTAGCAAATACTTAGTAAAATAACTATCATGTCGCAAGACAGAATAAAAATCAGTGTAATCAGAGCAGACAAATGCTTCTAATAATACCTGAAAACCTTCAAGCCCTAGGTGTTCTCTTCAGTGATATTTATTTATTTATTTATTGCTAAAATATTCTCTCCTTCTGACACCAAATAGTTCTCTAATGTAAGGTCCTTAACTTTCAATATATTAGTCAGATCATGAGAACACCCAGCTCTGTCTGTGTGTTCTTAAGGAGCTGAGGAAAATTTCTTTTAAAGACCTTCAGCATATATATGGCTGCTATTGTCTGACACTGGCATCCTCCAATTAAGCTGATGGAAAGGTATAGCACTTCTCTGATCTTACCCATTTCTCTCTGAAACCTTAAGTACTGAGCCTATAATTTGTACCTATTTATTCCATTTCTCCACTTTTATAAAGATAAGGCTATAAATTGCAGCTTCCTATTTTTACAGCAAATGGGGACATTCCTACTCCTAATACAACCTAAGATTGTGCCAATCTCTGGGACATTTTAGAGGTGGTAATAATAACTAACCTTCTTCTATTATAATGCTTACTGTTTTGTAGGTACCAATGCTGTCCTGAGTTCTCTACATTTGTTAGTTCATTTAATCCTCGCAATGACCCTATGAAGTTATTATACCCATTTTACAAATTTAGCAACAGAGACATAGAAAGGATGACTTGCCCATGGGCACATCTAGATTGTAAATGGGCAGAATTATCAGAATTTGACCCTAGAAATCTGGTTCCATAGTCCTTCCACTTCTTAGTGTTTCACTCTTAGCTAGCTGGGTAAACTTGGGCTATTTAAAGCTACTCAACAACTCAGTATCCTTGTATCTTTGTCCACAAATTAAAAAATAAAATAAAAAGAGACAGAGAAAAATAAGCTCTACCTCATAGGATTGTGGTGAGAATTAAATGGTACGGTGTACGTAAAGAGCTTAACTCAGTGACTGATATATAGTAAAGTATTTATGTTAGCTATTCTTTTTCTTATTATCACTATTATATGGTCAATAAAAGTCAGATGAGGGAATTAATTCATAAAGAGGCATAACTCAGAATCACTAAGTTGATCAGTCAAGGGTGCATTTTTTTTTTCTGTTGAGAAGCTCATTTAGAAAGACTGGATTGAGTAGTTTAGCTTGGATTCTTTCCTTAAAGCGTTATGAGAAGGGGTCAGACAGTCTCATGCCTTCTTCATTAGGCTAAAGAAAAAGCTACTATAACAAAAGATTAAATTTCTATTAAAGCAATTATACCACCAAATTAGAAATTTAAAAGAACATATAGATGATCCATGGAATATTGTAAGTTCTCAAATATCCCAAAATTTCCAAAGCAGACACTATAAGAAGAGTAGAAGAGAAACTCCTTTTATCACATTTCAATACTCATGCCTTGCTTTTCTCTTCATTGCATTATGCGACTGACATTATACCATTATCTCTCATTGTCACCTTTACATTGTAAGCTTTAGATGCTGCTAATGTCATGATAATAACTGCTACAGTTTGCAACTTTCAGTTGTATTAGACCTTGATTCACTTTTTTAACTACCTTGTGTAACCATCTCTGATTTTTCTTACAAATAATAGGCACCTTAATGATTTTTATAAATAAATATTGGTGTGAAATTATCACAGCAGGAAAATCAATATTAGAAAATTTCTTATGTGAACAATAAAAAAAATGGAATAATGTTAAAGTAATTGTAAATATTCAAAATTTAAATGTATTAGTTATTTTGAAACTAGTGTTAGAAATTTCGTGATTTAAAACTTGCTAGAGGGGACAAGATGGCTGACTAGAGACGTCACTTGTCAGACCATCCGGAGAGAAGATAGGAATTCTGACAGAGGAGAAAGGAGAGGAGATGCAGAGTGGGTGTGGATCATAGAGAGGGGTGTCAGAGCCTGCTGTGGATCTCATGGAGAAAAATTGCCTAGCACAGAAGGTAGAAGATAAAGGAAAAAAGATATTGTCAAGGATCAAACCTGGAGAGGCTCCAAGCCCAGTGAAAGGGTAAGTGGGGATCCCTCTCACCCTTCCACAGGCATTCAGCAGCCAGCAGGCTACTGAGTTTCTTGGAGGCTTTTCCACCCCCATGAACCCAGGCACAGGGAAAACATGGTATAGTGGGGAGAACTTGTGTGATCCTGGAGCTTGGACACTCCATGCAAGGCTCCACTCCAGGGAGAGGGTCACAAGAGACCAGAGAGCCAGCTTTCTTCTATTCAGATGCTTCCTTCCCTGCCCCTCCGCCACTGACTGCAACTGGGAAAGCAGTTTGGGCAGAGAATTAGGCAAGTGGCCGCCCCCACAATGGGTGCATGGGCTGAGGCTTCCACAGAAAGTGGGACCCACACCTTTCCATTTGGGGGCCTGGATGCAGTGGATCCTTTATGGCTGAGTTTGGAACTTCCTCCCTGAAGACATTTTGTGAAGTCACACGCCAGTGGGTCAGGTGAGCAGGCTGGACCTTATAACCCCTGGACTGGAGCAGGTTGCTGGAGACACAGGAGAGAGGTCTATGAGTTGGACTCAGGTGATGAGGAAGCCCACATGGACAGAACTGACAGTGGAATCCTGTGGGGTTCTGAGATGTGGTGAGCTAGGAGAGCACCCACCACCCCATCCCTGCAAGAAAATCGCCCTGTTCGATTAGGGTGGCGTCTATGGCAAGGAAGAGCCCACCCCGGGAGCCATAGCAGGCTGACCAGGAGCAGTGGCCCCTCCCACATCCATTCCAACTTGGAGAGCAGTTTGTGCTGAAAATTTTGCAAGCAGCTCCCACTCTCCAGCAGGGGTGTACCCAGACTGAGTCATCCACAGAGTGAGGCCCATACCTCTCACTTTGTGGACTTGTAGTGGACACAGGATGCCCAATTTGGGAGTTCCCTGCCAACCGGCATTTCGTGGAGACACATGAAAGTGGGGCAGACACTCAGGCTGGAGGGAGAGGTGAGAGCTTGACAGTCAGATTGTGAATCTCCTACTACCCCACCTCCACAATTAGACATCCTGGCTGGATGGGGCCACTTCAGCCCCTGCCTGGTGGCTTTCCCCAAAAGCAAACCTTTGAACCCTGCCAAAAAGCTACTTTACCAGCTTTTGTGGAGCCTGAGGGCAAGCCCACCCAACCCAGCCCTGACCAGCCTCACTCCCCCACCTGCTTCTGCTATGGCAGAGCATAAGTACTCACCTGGCAGTTCCAGGGCCCCACCTACCACCTGGGGCATTCGAGTGCTCCTCCAGAGGGACAAGAGCCAGTCACAGAAACAACACTGCAGCCTGTTCCTTCTGGCAAACATCACCTACTGACAGGGAAGTCAATTTGCATGGCAATTTACAACATTTACTGACTCAGTCATACAGGGTGAGGTCATTTCTCAGCTACAAGCACCACCTACTGTCTCAGTGATTAAACTGGGTGTACCATTACAGTTCACACTGCTAAGAAGACCATAGGGCTGGGGATAGAGAAAGGATTTCAAAGGCCTCCATCCTCTCTCATCAAAGAGAGACAGGAAATCTGCCTACACACATAACTCCATACTGCTACAGCCTACAAACAACTAGTAACTAAGAAAACCATCAAACTAAGGATATCTATAACTAAGGCATCTGTCTAGAACCTAAACTGCTATCAAAGCACCCACAAAGCAAGCCAAATATTCTTACCCAACATATGCTACAAACACCTTCGTACAAATGAGTTAGGGGGAAAGCCCCATCTAAACAAAAGAAAATCCAAAATTAAGAAACAACAACTGCTCCAGATGAGAAGGAATCAGCATAAGAACTCCAGAAGTGTGATAAATCAGAACAAAGGGTCTCCCCAAAAAGGGAACACCAGCCCTCTATCAATGGATACTAACAAAAATGAAAATACTGAAATGACAGATAAAGAATTCCAAATATGGATTATAAGGAAGCTCAATGAAATCCAAGAGAAAATGGAAAACCAACTCAAACAAACCAGAATATCAATTTAGGAAATGAATGAAAAAATTCACTAAAGAGATCAGCATATTAAAGAAAAAGCAAATAGAACTTTGGGAAATGAAAAATTCATTTAAGGAAATACAAAATACAGTGGAAAGTTTTAAGAATAGACTAGACCAGACAGAAGAAAGAATCTCAGAGCTTGAAGACAACTATTTAAATTTAAATCAGTCAGTCAAAAATAATGAACAGAGAATTAAGAGGAATGAACAAAGCCTCTGAGGAATAGGAGGTTATGTAAAATAGCCAAATATAATAATTATAGGCATCCCTGAGGGTGAAGAAGAAAACGTATAGGAGCTGATAACTCCATTAAAAAGTGGGCAAAAGACATGAACAGAAGCTTCTCAAAAGAAGATAGAAAAATGGCCAATAAACATATGAAAAAATTCTCAACGTCACTTACCAGGGAAATGGAAATTAAAACCACAATGAGATATCACCTAACCTCCAGTGAGAATGGCCTTTATTAAAAAGTCCAAGTCTGGTGTGGATGCAGAGAAAAAGGAACACTTATACATTGTTGGTGGGACTGCAAATTAGTACAAACTGCGTGGAAAACAGTATGGAGAGCTCTCGAAGAACTAAAAGTTGACCTACCATTTGATCCAGCAGTCCCTCTACTGGGTATTTACCCGAAAGAAAAGACGTCATTTTATCAAAAAGACACCTGCACTCGAATGTTTATTGCATCACAATTCACAATTGCAAAGATGTGGAATCAACACAAATGCCCATCAGTTCATGAGTGAATTAACAAAATGTGGTATATGTGTACATACCATGGAGTACTACTCAGCCATGAAGAAGGATGACTTAATGCATTTTGCAACAACTTGTGTGGAACTGGAGACCATTATCTTAAGTATCTAAGGAATGGAAAAATAGGCACCACATGTACTCACTATTAAACTGGAACTAACCGATGAGCACCCATGTGCATAGAGGGAAGTAAAACTCAATGGAAATCAACCAGCAGGGCAGAGGGAGGAGGGGACAGGTAAAAACCTAACAAACAGGTATAATGAACAATATCTGGGTGACAGGCACTCTTATAACCATGACTCTAGCATTATAAAAGCAATCTATGTAACCAAAAATATTTATACCCCATAATACTTTGAAATAAAAAGAAAACTTGCCAGTTCATAGATGACACAAGACCCAGAGAATGGGCCCCACTTGTACTCGCCATCAAATTGGTATTGACTGATTGACACTTTGGTGCTTAAGTGGTGGGGATTTTGGGGGTTGGAGGTGGACCCACATCCAGGGAGTGTGGTGAGCACGGTGAAGGGGAGGGGCATGCTTGATGTGTATTTGGGGATGGGCATTAGGGGTCTCAATGGGGGGTGGGAAATCCTCTAAAACTGATTCATGTGAATAACTGTAAAACTTGGTAAATTTACTAATAACCATTTAACTGTACACTCGAAAAAAAAATAAAAATAAAAATAAAAAAATTTTGCTATACTTTAAAAAAATTGTAGCTCCCTCTTTTTTAAAATTAAAATAATAATACATCTGGGATTACCACAGAACTTGTTTATAGAATGCCTTCCTATATTTCACACAAACTGTCCCTTGTAACTGGATATTGTATAATATCAGATTGTTGAAGGGAATATATCACACATCTCCTGAAAGGCCAGAGTGTTGTGTTTTTATTTGTTTTGGTTAAATGTACACTAAAGATGCATCAGGTATTAGGAACAGGAAGGGGCACAGCAGACTATGAAACAGAGTATCTTTTCTTAAACCTTTTCCTCAATGCATTTCTACTACCAATCGAAATCCTACAGCCCACTGCTCTAGGATATTTAATCTTTACTAAATACCTGTTGGCAAAGTTCTTCCATTTCTCTTTCCCCCTTCCCCTTCTCTGGCCCGCCATTCATGCATTTGATAAATATATGCTGAGCACCAAGTGTGCCCGGGCACTGGGTACAGTGATGAATGGGATGTGGTCCTACCCTCAGAGAACTTAAAATATAGTAACTTGTCACTGATTACCTTATATCATTAGTTATTTTTCATATGCCTATGTCTTATACAGAGCAAAGGCTACAATTTAGAATCATTTTACTTTCTGTATACCTTTCACCTAGCAAGCGCTTGAGGTACATGCAGTTGAACAAGTGAAGGAGCTCACCATCCACGAAGAAGAACAGTGTTTGGGCAGTGTTAACCACTCCTGAACTAGAATTAGCACATGTGGGGCTTAGGTAAGACATTGTCACATGCCCTTGGGCTAGTTTCTTAGTTCAGACAGTGGATGACTTTAAAATAAGATGAAATGTATCATTTTACCACACACCACAAAGAACGCTTGGAAGGAAACTCCAGCCTTGGTTCATCTTTGTCCATCTGAGTTAGGACTCTGTGAAAGTAAGAGGAATGACAGAGTTGAACAGACTTTCAAATGTTAAGAAGCAACATGCAGTGGGCTGGAGTTTTGAGATGGAATTAAGGGCACCTCTCATGAGAATTTACATCCTCAAAGATTGAAGAAATATGCATAAGAAATAATCTTTAAAATATAAAGATTTTATGAAAATACTAGAATTAGTGGGTATTAAGACTCCTACTCTGTGCTTGCAAGAATAGCCAGCTCCAAAGGAGCCTGCCTGGCACCATTTGATCCAGTCTCCTTGCTCCAGTTAACCCAGAAGACAACAGGGCATAGGCTGGAGGCAATGACAGACCTGACTCTGTATCTCTAGGGAAGCCTAGCCTGTGTGTTGGCTTATTTTCACTGGTTTGCTCAGAGGGAAATTTCAGAAGGCATTTTTTGGGTACTACATTGTAGCCCTTTGGCTTTCATTTAAAGGACTATGATTTCAATTTATGACAGGCAATCAATCAAGATTTTTGTTTTAAAATAAACCTATGTGACCTAGAAGCAAGTGGTGTTAGAGGTGGAACAGTTCTTAAAACTGGAACTTCTAAATATTTGAGCATTACTCCCAAAATAGCATGGAGCAGGAAAAGTTAGACAAAGGGGAGGCAGGAAGAAGGGAAGAGTTGGATGTTAAGTTCTAAGCTATAATGGGGTTCCTTAAACTTTTTTTCCCAAAGAAGTCATACTTTTATCAAGAGCCATTTGTGAACAAACCAAGACCAAAGCCAGTGACTTCTCTCCAATGGTATGATTATTTCTTCCTCTCTCTCCTCTATAGAGAAGAAACAGGAGAGAGAAAGGAAGGAAGAGATAAGCGTGCAATCTCTGACACTGCTTTAGTGTTGTCAAGAATGCAGCCTCCCTGCACCCCCACTGCATGTATATACACATACACAGATGTGTGCACACACACATTTACATACCTGCAAGCAAATGTGCACATACACTTATACAGAGACACACAAAGGCACATATGTGAATACAAATATATTCATACATCCATGTGCATGTAAGCATACATGCACCTATATTATACACACACATACAGTTGACAGATGAGGTCTCAGTGTTCCTGAGCTCTTAAACCCATGAGCAGGTGGTAGGAGTTTCCCTAGAAACCTAAGCCAGAAGGTCTCCTAGCAGCCTCATTCGGGCTAGGGCGGAAGTACCGAGTTCCCACAGGCCCCTCCCACCTTCTTTTCTGTTCTTAGTAGATACTGTGTTGGTATCACTGTAATATAAAAGATGGTATTTTCTGTGGGCCCTCTCTCAGCCTCCAGCTTTGCTTACTTTCTTAGCTAACATCGTTTTCTCGTATCATGTTAGCTACTTTATAGGAGCGAATGTATGGTACATGTATGTATGTTGTGACTGTCTTCCTCATTTGTAATTTGCAATGATAACAGTCTGTGCTCATAAACTGTATTTCCCCATAACTCCTAAAGTGGAGCTGGAGTCTTAATGAGAGGTGCTGGAGATGGGAAGCTCCAGCTAACTAAGGATTCTCCCCAAACCCCTTGCATGGGAGAAAGAGAGAAGGAAGAAGGAAGGAAGGGAGAAAATAAGGAGGTAAGAGAAGGGAGCGAGAGGGGTTTTGGAAAGGTAAGAGGGAGAAACAAAAGAAGAAATGAGGGAAAAAATGGAAATAGAAAACAAAATATTTGTGGCCCTCCACTCGTTTTCATTCTCTCTCCTTGGAGTTTCTGAGTAGGTGGGAGGTTAGAAAGTGAGGAGCATTCAGTACTGCTTCCCGCCTCCTCGCCTTCTTCTGATCAAATGCATCGAGGAGGAAAGGACGGCCAAGGGAACCCGCCTTTACCTCCTTGCCCTAATGAGTAGCGGCCACCTTTCATGGCAAGCTCACAGTGTGCAAGACACCTGGTTAGGGAATTGAAATTATTTCTTTTCCCCAATCTTCCCCACAGCCCTGTACAAGGAAAATATTATTATCCACATTCTATATATGAGGAAACTGAGGCTTAGGGAAGTTTAGTGGTTTGTTCTTTAGCAGTTATATAGGTAAGATTTTCTATTTTATCCTTTATTTAGAAGATTCTACTTAAGTAGTAATAGAAATGAATACTAATTAACTAATTTGTTTTACTTGCAAAGTAAAACAAAACAAAAGTGTTTTATTTAGTAGAGGACTTTTATGAAAGCACATACGGCCTCAGATAAAGAAAAAAGAAGGGGGGCTGAGTCCTTTGGGTAGGTGAGGAAAAGCCATGGGGAGAACATTCCGCACTTACACTGCCCCGTATGGTAGCCACTGACCACATGTGGCTTTTGAGCTCTTGAGTGTGACAGGTCTGAACTGAGGTGTGCTGGAAGAGTAAAGTACACGCTTGATTTCAGAAAGTTTTTTACATTCAAAAAAAGAAGGTCAAATATCTCAACAATTTTTCTACTGACAATATGTTGAAATTATATTTTAGATATACTGGTTAAGTAAAATATATTGTTAAAATTAATTTCATTTGTTTCCTTTTACTTTTTTAATGTGCCTAATAGAAAATTAAAAATTATCTGTGTGGCTCACAGATCATAACTTTCCAAACTGGGTTCCTAAACCCTAGACTTCTTCCCAGTGTGGCAGTCCGAGACCAAGATGTAGGGGAGCAGTCAATTACGTCAGAGAAAGGCTTCTTTGGTTTGTTTATCAAATCAGGTTTCTGATTATTAGCGTCTTTGAAGGAAAGAATTTGCAGCAAAAATGCTTGACAACTCTAGTCTTAGAATATTTTCCATACACTGTGAAGATGGAGAATGGGAAGAACAAACTCAAACGCCTCTCCTCCTCCCCTGTCACTGTACCCAGTGCATTATCAAGAGGAGCTACTAGATCTTTCTGTGATTCCCCATAAAATGGTGGTGGACTTCTTTTCTTCTTTGTTATTCTGGTATGTCAGGAGTTCATCAAAGGTTTGTTACTGACATTTTACCTCTTTTCTGTAAGTTGCAGAAACGTATTTGTGAAAGGGAATGTCTTTTAAGTATTCCTAATTGATAGCATGGAGGGCCAAGCTACAGATGGTCTTTATTAGGAATTCCTTTTCTTCTGGAAAATGTAGACCTCTTTTCCCTACCCCCTTACCAACAGTGATTGGAGGATGATTGAGTGGTCTCTTGTGGAAATATGTATTTACCTATGTAAAGATCAGTTTCAACTCAGCACATTCTTCTTTAACCGGTGAACTAACCTGTAACCTCTAAGGGGTGTTGACGGCTCTTCAGATCATAACTGTGTGTGTGTGTGTGTGCGCGCACGCACATACATGCATGCACACTCACGCTCACATGTATTCTTTTTAAACAATCCAGGTGCTAACTTAGAGAAGTGCTTTTTCAGCTACTTTGTAGATTTTTATTTTCTTAAGAATAAATAATAATCCTGGTCATCTGAATCACCCATCCCCTCCAAAAATTCAGCACATAGTCACATACCTGAATGTGCAAGGTGAGTTTGAGGGTGATAGAGTGGAACAGATGAAAGAACAAGTGCATGTTGTGAAAAAGCCGTTGACTTCCCTGACACTAATTGCATCCAGAAATAACAATGTAATCTCGAAGGGTATTTGTATATGTTTGTTGTCTGAGCACAGCTACAGGAACCCAAGATAGAGAGCAGTTTCCTGATTGGAACAGAACCTCTGCTTTTTGAAGTCTTATGATGTTTCTTTCTCTATGACTTTTCCATTTGGTCCTCCAAAAAAGCCTGTTGAGTTTTCTCTGATGAGTTTTTTATGTTTTACGGAAAGGAGGCATTCTGATGTGAGAAAGTTTGCTTATTGTTAGTTGAATTCATTTTCCATCCTGCAAAACGTTAATCCATACCTCACTCCCCAGTGAAGGACGGAGTGTAAGTGAGAACGAACTGGACCAAGTAATTCTTTCCTCATGTGGCTTTTACCTCGGGCAGATGTGCATACTTGGTGATGTAACATAATTGACACGTTCCTCCCTCAAATGTGGGTTTTATACATTTCTCCATGATCAAAAAGAAAAGAATTCTATCTTGAAGTTACAGATGAAGCATTTATTTTGCCATCCTTTTAAAGCCAAGAGTTATCTGAAGTTTTAGATGAGGAACAAGCTGAAGTTTATGCTCCTTCCTCCCTCCTTTTCTTCCTTTCCAAAATACCAACAGCTCTAGATGCCAGGCGGATTATAGATATAAATGAGACCCTCCCTTGGAATTTACAATCTGTGTAGTTTTGATCTAATCTGAATATAAGCCTTAGTTGCCATGCAGATTCCAAATAGTTATGCCTGCCCCATCTTTGAGACGTGATGGGAAGTTTCAAGAACAGACAGCAAATGTCTATCATGTCTACTGGTGCTTGTTCATCCCCAAGGCTTACCATCATGCTCTCTGAAAGTCCCTGTTCCCAGAGACTGATTATGGTAGTTATAGGATTTTCAGGTATGCTGTTAGTCTCTTTACTGGGTGTGTGTGTTTAGCATATAACGTGACTGTAAGTCCTATGCACCATGTGAATCATATTGCCTGTGTGTTCCACCAAGGTGCAGTGGGCACCAAGAGGCAGGAGATGTGGGTTCTAAACTTGGCTTTTCCGCCAACGTGTTGGGTCTCATAACTTCTGAGGTTTAGAGTTGTCAAATTTGTAACTAGCTTAAATTTGATTATCATAATAATTCTTCTAAACCCTATGTATCTTAAATTCTAAACCCTATGTATATCTAGGCAAAATATGGTTAACAGAATATATAACAGCATAATGACCCCTAAACCTCATCGTACCTCTAAGACTGAATTCTGAGCCCATCTTTTTGATTAACAATATTTCTTTAAAAACCAGCATAAGTAATTTTAGACAATTTCGTATGAGTAGGGATATATGTGGAATCTGGATTGTGATAACTATACCATTTGACCATGAATTCACTTTTCATCCACAAGTTAAAGTACAGATATTTTTGGAGGCTTTTGCCTTAAAGACTGTAGAAAGCCTGTGGTCAAAGTGAGCAAACTCTAATTATTACATTGGACCTAGAATCTCTGATATTTTCTCCCAAAAGGCAACATTTATGCTATTTTGCTTGAGTTTCTTCCTTCTTCCCTGTCTACTTCTTCTCTATGCCTGCCTTTAATCCACTTAAATTAATAACTTGATATGTAATTATCAATCTTTAGCTCTCATGCAAGAGACGGTCAGGTCTAGTTGCTGACTTCTGCAGCCTGATGAATTTGGGAAGCTTTCTTTCATTCATTCATTCCCCAAACATTTGTTAAGTGACTCTTATTTCCCAGGAATAATATTTCCTGGGAAATGTTAATTAATGAGCCATAGTCCTTGCTCTTAACTTATTTTATGATGTAGGAAAAGGTAAACAATAAGCAAGTAATTATGTTACAGTGCATAGTAACCATTAAGAAGAGAATAACGTGTGTGAGAGCCCTAAAATCCCTTAGTTGGGTGAAGAAAAGTGACCACTTATAAGAACAAAGTTGCAAATTTAGGGCTGGATGCAAAATTAGGGCTGAAATCAACTTGCTTGTTAGCCATTTTGTCAGTATCTTAAGGACTGATTTTAGGTTTGGCACACTCTTTTGTAGAACATTTTTTCTGCCCACCGTAAAAAAAAATTAAACTAACCTTTTCTAATTTAACCTAACTGATGTAATTTTTTTAAAAAGTCTTCTTTAGCTTCTTTGTGACTGCTTTAGTCTTTGCGAAGACAGTGGTTTCCTAATTGAATAACCTGTACAGACAATTCCAAATTTAAAAGAAATTCAACCAAATACATTATTCACAGTGCAAACACCAATAACACCTTTCAGCAACACAATTTGGTGAAATTGTGTCTGTTTAAAACTGTCTTTGTGAATTGAGGCTTATTTGAGCTAATAAGCAATAATTTTGGGAGCTGAACATGATTCCCAGTTTTGGTATACTTACATCTTTTGTGTGCTTCTATGCATTTAAAGTTCCTGAGTGAATGTGGATAGACGTATTTTGAAACAGTTCCTAGATAATTGTCTCAATTCCAACTTGATATTTATATCTGTTATAAAGTATATTCACTTAGAAAAACATTTTGGCAACAGTTAATGTTTTCATCGACTGTAAATCATTTCTAATATTTAGGTAGAGTTTTGTTAAATGTGAAATGCCAAAGTCGATCTACTCTATGCTCTTTGGCTTGTTGGTAAAAAGAGTTTACTCTGATAAAAGGACTGATACTACTTAAAAGGTCAGTTTGGTTTATATATCAAATATTTCATTCACTCCCTCTCAGTTTTTTTAGGGTGATCATTTGAAAATCACCTACTATTACTTTCAAGTTAAATGTGGTTATTTTCTGCATTACTGCTTAAGTAATGTATAATCATAACTAACTTTCTTTTTGTAAATGAGGTTAACGAGTGCCTATGTCAAAAATAGCCAGTTTATGACATTCTAGTTCATTTATTTTGGATATAATTATCACATCAGTGTTCTATTTTTTCCTTTGAGTAACAAAAGGCTTCGTGAAGGGGTTTTGGGCATATTATATATGATGAGGAGAGGTTGTAGAGTTTCCCTCTACCCATTACAGCAGCCACCCAAAGAGCTATAAAGAAGGCTCTATGGTACAATTAATGTCTTGGTCTTAAATCCAAACTTTCCTCTCAATATGTGCTTATGGGTATTTTAAGTCATTTTTTGTTTGTTTGTTTCTACTTCGTCATCTGCTCCCATTCTTTTATATTACTTTCATTTCCAGTTACATTGTTGAACTCCAGATACATAGAGAATATTACTTGGGAAAACATAAATTTATTTATATCATATGTAGTTCTGGAAATAGTAGTGATATATAAGGTAACTTTTCAGTGCTTCTCATGTCACAATTTAACTAGCTTTGACTTTGGGATTTAGCAGCCTACTTTGGATAATCCATTTCACAATTTCGGGTCTCAATGTTATCATATAGCTAATCAGTTAATAGTAATTACTCCTGCCTAATTCACAAGAATTCTGAAAGGATGTATAATAATATAATATTTTGCCATGGAATTTGTCTCTGATAAGGAAGTAGCCATGAGAAAACCTATTCAAGTGGGAATAGAATTCTACAGACCTAACTTCTAAGAAACTGGTCTTCGTTGAATTGTAGTGAGTTTCCAGAGAGCTTTATGTCCCAGAGGACTTGGGGGGAGCTCTGCAGCCAAACCAGCATTAGACCTCTTCTTTATTTTAGGTATTGCACAAGGAAGCAACCATAGCAAATTGAACAGGTGTTTCTGGGAAAATAAATCAGAAAAGAGTCCAGTGATTGGGGGGCAGAGGGAGATAAAATTTAACTCATGCTACTCTATACAGGCATATATCTCTGGTGGCTTCTAGTAACATGTAAAATTTATAAAATTAACTTGAAGTTTATTGAACACCATTTTTCTTCAAGTAGCTTCACTGATATAATCAAACTTGAAGCATTTCTTGACACAATAATCGTAACTTCAATTTATATAGGATTTTTTTCACTTTTAATGTCAGTTTATCATCTAAGAAATATCATAAGGCTAATAGTAGTCCATTTTATCACTGAGGAAAATTAGATTTTTATTGTGGTAAAGTCATCAACACAAAACTAGGAATAGATTTCATGTAGAATTATTGAACCAAGATTCAAAAATATGAAACTATGAATTCTTAAAAGGACAATTTTAGTAGGATCAAATGGGTTCACAAATATAATCGATGTGACTCAGGTAGAGGTTGTACTGGTTTGGCCTTAGATGGTTTACTTCTAGGAGACTAAAAGTGTGTTCTGGGCAGCAGTGGCTGAGGGCTGGTTAGAAATCATCTCAGAACCCACCTCAAGCTGATTGAATTAGAATTTGATAACTGTTTTTAACCAGTTCCCCCAAATGGTTCACATGCAATTTAAAGTTTCAGAGGTGTTGGTTTGGTTAAATGTAAGCTTAGTTTTAGTCAATGGCATGGCATGTCTGCCAAAAAAAATTCCATGAGCGTAACCTGAGTTTAAGAATCACATGGTATCCAGAGGGAGATGGAAACTGAACTTCCTGTCCTGCTGGCTTTGTTCAGCTGTGGGCACTCTAAACTATAAGAATATGCATCAGGGACACAGCCTAGGGTGGTGAAGAAGCTCAAGCCAATTGCCTAGAAGGAATAATTGAAGAAACTGGAAACATTTGACCTGGAGAAGAGAAAACAGGGGAGCTGTGAAAGCTATGTGCAAGTGTTCCAAGGGCTGTCCCTTGCAAGAGGGGTGAGTAGGAGGCAGAGTAAAATCACTTAATAGAGACAATAAATAGTAGATGTATCTTTGCTTAATGTAAAGATGAACTTTGAAACAACTACATGTGTCCTAAAATGGATCTTCTTTTCACCCTGAGTAGAGAGTTATATGGTTGGAGGTTTTCAAGTAGAAACTGGAAAACCACTGATTGGAATAAGTCCTCCTGCTGAATGCTGTCGAAGCACTTTGTCACAATTGTGTTGTGTAATTACAGATATGTGTCACTTAACAACAGATATCTTCTGAGAAATGCATCGTTAGGTGATTTCATCATTGTGCAAACATAATAGAATATACTCACACAAACCTCGATGGTATAGCCTACTACACACCTAGGCTATAGCTGCTACGCTACAAACCTGCATAGCATGTTACTGTACTGAATACTGTAGGCATCTATAACACAATTGTAAGTATTTGTATATTTAAACAAATCTCAACATCCCTTCCTGATAAAAACTCTCAACAAATTAAGTATAGAAGAAATATACCTCAATATAATAAAGGCTGTATGTGATAAACCTACAGCTAACATTGTACTAAGTGGGGAAAAGCCTTTCCACTGAGAACTAGAATAAGACAAGAATACCCACTTTTGCACTGTTATTCAACATAGGACTGAAAATCCTAGTTGTAGCCAATAGGCAAGAGAAATAAAAGGTGTCCAAATTGGAAAAGAGAAAATCAAATTGTTCCTTTTTGCAGATGACGTGATCTTACATGTAGAAAAACCTAAAGACGGCACCAAAAAACTCTTAGAACTCATTGAATTTGGTAAAGTTATAGGATACAAAATCAACAAAAACAAAAATCAGTTGCATCTCAATATACCAGTAACAAACTAGCTGAAAAATAAATAAAGAAAGCAATCCCATTTACAATAGCTACATAAAAAAAAAAAAAAATCTAGGAATAAATTTAAGGAGGTGAAAGACCTCTACAATGAAAACTACAAAACATTAATGAAAAAAATTGAAGAAGACACACGAAAAATGGAAAGACATCTCATGCTCATGGATTGGAAGAATTAATATTGTTAAAATGACCAGATTACCTAAAATCATGTATAGATACAATGTATTCCCTGTAAAAATATTACTACCAATGACATTCTTCATAGAAACAGAAATAAACATCTAAAATCTGTATGGAACCACAGAAGACCCTGAATAGCCAAAGCAATCCTGAGCAAAAAGAACAAAGCTGGAGACATCACTCTACCAGCCTTCAAAATATACTACAAATCTGTGGTAACCAGAGCAGCATGGTATTAGTATATAAACAGAAACACAGACCAAGAGAACAAAATCGAAATAAATTCATCTATGTACAGACAACTGATTTTTGACAAAGGTGCCAAGAACATACACTGGAGAAAGGTCACCCTCTTTAATAAATAGTGCTGGAAAAATTAGATAACTATATGCAGAAGAATGAAATTAGACCCCTATCTCTTACTATATACAAAAATAACCTCAAAATAGATTAAAAACTTAAATGTAAGATCCAAAATTATACTACTGCTTAAAGAAAACATAGGGAAAATGCTTCAGGACAGTGGTCTAGGCAAAGATTTTATGGCCAAGATTTCAAAAGCACAGGCAACAAAAGCAAAAATGGACAAATGGGACTCTGTCAGACTAAAAAGCTTCTACACAGCAAAGGAAACAATCAACAGAGTGAAGAGACAACCTAGAATAGGAGAAAACATTTGCAAACTATTCATCTGACAATGGACTAGTATCCAGAACATACAAGGAGCTCAAATAATTCAACAGCAAAAAACCAAATCCAATTAAAAAATGGACAAAGGAACTGAATAGAAGTTTCTCAAAAGAATACGTAGAAATGGCCAACAAGTATATGGAAAAATGTTCAACATCACTAATCACCAGTGAAATGCAAATCAAAACCACAATGAGGTATTATTTCACCCCAGTTAGAATGTCTATTATCAAAAAGACAAAAAAATAACAGATGCTGGCAAGACTGCGGAGAAAAAGGGCAGTCTTACGTATTGTTGGTGACAATGTAAATGAGTACAGCCATTATGGAAAATAGTATGGTGGTTTCTCAAAAAAACTAAAAATAGGATTGCCATACTATCTAGCAATTTCACAACTGAGTATTTATCCAAAAAGGAAATCAGTATATCTAAGCAATATCTGCACCCCCATGTTCATTGCAGTGCTATTCACAATAGCTAAGATATGGAATTAGTCTACATTAACAGATGAATAGATAAAATATGACACTGTACACAATGGACTACTATTCAGCCATAAAAAGGAATGAAATGCTGTCATTTGTATCAACATGGGATGAGCCTGGGGAATGTTGCGTTAAGTGAAATAAGTTAGAAAGATAAATACTACATTTATCACTCATGGGAGCTAAAGAGTTTTGAGCTCATAAAGACAACAGTAGAATTGTAGATATTAGAGACTGAGAGCATAGGGAGAAGAGGAGGATGGGAAGAGATTGGTTAATGGATACAAAATTACAGCTAGATAGGAGGAATGAATGTTGGTGTTCTATAGTACTATAGAGTGAATATGGTTAATTATAATGTACTGTACATTTTCAAAAAGCTACAGGACAGGACTCCAAGTATCCAAACAACAAAGAAATGATAAATGTTTGAAATGATGGATATGTTAATTGCTCTGATTATTCTACATTGCATACACATATTGAAATATCACTCTGTATCCATAAATATGTATAGTTATTGCATGTCAACTAAAAATAAAAGGGGAAAAACAAATACAGAAAAGGTACAATAAAAATGTGGTGTTATAATCTTATGGGACCACTGTCATATGTGTGGTCCCTACTTGACCAAAATGGTGTTGCACATGACTATATTTCTATAATTTAAAAAATTATTCTTTGTTCCATCTGGAAACAGGACTGGGTCTATTTTATTCCCTGACTGTTGTATCCCCAGCTTCTAGCACAGTGTCTGACAGAAAAAAAAATTTTTTTTTGTATGACAAATGAAGGAAAGACTAGATGGGAGAGGAGATTGAATTCATTAGTATATTTAATTAATATTTACTGATTGCCTTTGATATGCAGGCACTCTATTAGGCATTAGAGAGACATACATGAACAAAGCAGACTAATAGCCCATCTCTAAAATTTAATTTTTCCATGAGTTAAGTAGCTCTAAGGACCTATAAGTAGCCCAGACAGAAGGACAGCGAAAAACACGAATCAGATGTCTTTCTACTGGAGTAACGTGCCTCTGAAGAAGTTAACACCTTCAAGACAGCTCAAGGACCAACCAGACCAACATGAAGCATGTAGAAGTTGAGATAAAATGGAGACCTCACTTCTTTATTTTAAGATTGCCTTGAATATCAAGTTAAAACTTTTCACGTGCTGTAAGGCTGGTGAAAGACTGAGTCAGATTGTCAACTATGGTGACTGCAAGACCCCAAAAGGGAACAGCATGAAGTAGGGCAACATACACAGCTGCATTAGCAGAGAATTTCTGAGACTATTCTGTGATTTCTTTGTCAGTGTTTCATTTTGTGATTTCCTTTAAATTACAGCATGGTATTTTTGGTAATATTTTCGTATTTATTAGAACTATTTTTGACCTAAAAATGCTTCCTGGAGTATATTATTTTACCTGCATTACTATGCTCTTTGAACCTTATTCCATCCAGGTGCCAACATTTTTTGTCATCACCCTGCATCTTTGACTTTATAATGTAAGTCAGTGAGAAAACGGGATTCATTTAACAGAAAATTGCTTTCCACAATCTTCTCTGGAATCTCTTTTGTCTGTTACCCAGGCGATATCTATATTATTACTTTGTCCTCAAAAGCTTTTACCAATTTGGCAACACAGAATGACTAAATCTCTTTGCCTTTATCTGGCTTTTCATTAGGAGGGAAACTCCCCAAATTCATTTCTCTCAGCCTTTTCTTCAATGCTAAATCTTGTATGTCTCAAGTCTATTTATAATAAATATGCTCATTATGACTAAGGTCATTTTAGTTCTCTGTATTAATTCAGTTTCTAATGAAAGCAACACCAGACGACCGAGTGGATGAAGCTCCCTCTCCACTCCCCCCACCCCCAGGAAAGCTTTCCCATCAAATATCTCCTAATTGCCCTCCATGAATCAGCTTCATGCTCAGGCTTATCTCTGGCACCTTCCCCAGCTTTCTGCTGATAGCCAATAACATGCACTCCAAGCATGAAGGGGATAAAAATGGTGTGACTCTCAGAAAGCCAGCCTTAGAGTGGAGTTAGGGAGTTGTTTAGATTTTTACTGCATGGTTCCGACGTGATTTATTTTAACCAATTTGCCTTCAGACATCGTTTGCTATCATTGCTTCAAACGTATAACTTCGGGTCCTACAGGGACGCTTGTAGTCCTTCTTCCAGTTGTTTCTGCTGCCTTACACGTAGGGTCTATGTTAGGACATCTTGTATTAATCAGCCTTCGGTGGTGACTTTAGGCAAGTAATACAAGCACTTTCTCTGACCATCTGTAAAATTAAGTCGTAACTACAAAGCATCTGACACATTTCTTATGAAAGCACCATCCAGCCACCCTGGCCCGGCTCATAGCTGTGGAGAACAGCATGCTTGCGTCTAAGCCCTCTGCCACGTGTTTTCTTTTCTGTCCCTGTACCCCCTGCCTTCCTCACCACGCCTCCATCTTCTCCTTCTCTCCGTAAACAGTTCTCCTCCACCCTCACCCCCAGGCCTGACCCTACTCCACACCTGCTCTGGCCCCATTTAATACAGGATGTTTTAATATACTGTGCACATGGAAGAAAAAGGAAATTGGAGTTGCCAGCCATGAACTTTTTTTTTCTTTTCTTCCCTTTTAAGTGGAGGAAGAGTAGAGCCAACAGCAAGGAGGCTATTTTCTTTGTGGCAGCAGAAAAGTGGTAGGGGGTTAAGGAAAGAACACGCAAGAAATTAGAGCTTCCGGCAGATACCTGGCGTTTGATCTTGTAATGGTATTGCCGCTGGGCCTAGTGTATTTTTTATCCTGGGAGATGGTGAGAAATCCGAGCTTTGGAAATGGGGAATGTGTTAGTTGGTTTTTATTTTGTGTTGTAATGCAGAGAAGACCACAGAGACTAAAAGCTGTGGAACTGTCAAAGGAGATAGACAGAGGGGCATGGTGACAGGGAGTGACTGAGACACACAGACACATATTAAATAAGGACATACTAGTGACACCTTGAAGACAGGGATTGGCAAACAGGCCTGACGCTGGAGGGAGAAGGATGATGAAGCGACCTCCATGCTTCAACCCTCCTGTGCTGTACTGACTGTGAGCAACTCACAAGCAACTTAGGATGTCACCTCCTTGGCATCACCATGGACAGAGAACTCAGGCAAACCCCACCTGTTCCAGGTGGGCCTTGCTTTGTATCTCTGACTCCAACCCTCCTCTGTGGGCATTCCTAACAATGATGAATATGCTCTCCAGGGCCTCAGCTGACAAGTCAGCATTTCTGATTCCCATCCAGTGACAAATCCTAAAAGCCACACATTCTGTTTCTGCAGTGTTGCCACCAGGGTGTTTCCCAGTAGCATTTGGGTATTAATTTGAAAACCTTAAGGCATTTTGCCCTCACTCAAGCTAATTGGTCTATATGTAAAATTGTGGTGTAGTGGGGGCAGAATGCCAAAGAACAGACATAAAGAAAACGTTCTAAATTCTGGAGATGTATTCCAAAAGTTCATATCGACCATTGAGTAACAAGGAATTTTATCTTTTAAGTCTTCCTCCCTCTTTAAAGCATTTAACTTTTGTTTGATTTTCACATTCAAAAAGAGTAATTTTTGGTATATTTTTGCAAAACTACCAATGAGAGCTAGCATAAGCATGGAGCTAAAAACAAATGGTGTGGGTGTGCAGGAAAAAAAAAAAGTGGTATCTTTTCCTCACTCATTCCATGCTGCCAAGTGTCACCTTCTCCCCACATCCTCCCCCTGGAGGATTTGACGTAGAAAGGCTCCAAGTTCAGAGAAACTGAGCACAAGAGAAAGGGGGTTGGACTGAAATCATGGAATCAAATAAAAATCTGGTATTCCTAGCCCCAGTATATTCCCTTCAGAGAATTCTTTTCTGGAGAAACTGAATAGTCATAGAGAAAAGAGCTACAGATATTAATAGTGGGAGAATATCCAACAACACACCTGGCTCACCACCCAATTATGCTATAGTGAAGCTTGTTAATTAACAAGATCCATCTATGTCCATAGAAAGTCTAATTAGCCATTTAGTGACATACATTAACATATTAAAAAATAACCATAGATTATCAGATATTTGAGGAAATCCTCTCACGTGAAATAGACTATAATGGAAAAATAAACAGATACATGAATTAAGAGGAAAAAGAGACAATGCACAAAGTTAACGAAATCATTGGATAGTAATGATCAGAAAGAAAAGATATTTTCTCTTTGAAACAACAGCTAGATGCTATAATAAAAGAAAAATCAAGATTATTAAGAAAATTTAATACTAAGATTGGAAAATGAAGCTGAAGAACCCTCCTAGAAAGTAGAACAAAAGAACAAAGCATGGACAATAGTAGAGAAAAGTTAAGGTTATTAGGAGATCATGCCAAGATGTGCAACCTCCAAGGGAGTAGGAATTTCAAAAAGAGAGAACAGAAAAAGGAGTAAAAGAGAGAGGGTTCCCAGTGCAATTAAGGTATATCCTTTTAAGACCACCAAGAATAAAGATTCCTAAAATTTCTGGAGCAGAAAAAACAAAAAAACAGGTTTCATGAAAGGATTATCAGACATAAAAATGGTGTTGAACTGAAGGAAACTAGAAGCCCATGGTGAAATGCCTTCAAAAGTAGGTGGAAGTAATTTTGACCTTAAAATTCTTTATTTAGCCAAGTATCAATCAAATATAAGAGTAGACTAAAAACATTATCACACACAAAGAGTCAAAATGTTTCTCTCCCATGCATCCATTCTCAGAATTTACGGGAGTATATGCTTCACCAGGTAAAGGAGTGTGAATCGAGAGTGAAAGATGTCAGGTCCAGAAAGCAAGGATCCAACCCAGAAGGGTGCAAAGGGAATACTAAGAGCTCCCGGGAAGAAAAGTCCAGCCTAGCAAGTGGGCTCAGGGACAAGTCTTCAGAGGGACACAGGGAGATAGGCAGAGGCTCTGGGAGGGATAGCTCCAGGGAAAGAAGTAGAACTGGGAAATTTTTGGATGCAATGATAGTGTTGGAGTGACCAGGAAGAATTAGTGACAATATGTATAAAAACTACGCAAGCTTTAAAAAGAGGCAACTATTTCATTCCAGGAGGGAAAAATGAACAAGAATGAAAAATGATCATTAGTATACTACTTGGCTCAGCACTGAGCAATTTACTGGGTATTAATAATATAAGCATTGAATTCTATATTACAGTTGACCCTTGAACAACACAGGTTTGGATTGCAGGGCCCACTAATACATGGATTTTTTTTTTAAATAAATACAGCCATCCCCCCATACGGGAATGTTGTACATTGGCAACCAAGTGCAGTTCAAAATTACTTGCAGGATGTGAAACCTGCATATAAGGACTGACTTTTTATATCCCTGAGTTCCACAGGGTCGACTGTGGGACTTGAGTGTGCATGGATTTTGGTATCTGCTGGTGGTCCCAGAACCAATTCTCCATGGATACTGAGGTTGACTGTAATTTAAGCAAAACTTGTGGCAGAATTGTATTACAAGCACGAGAGTACCTAAGAGGGTGAGGGACATCAGATAGCTAAATCTTTATCTACCATGATAGAAGAACACTGATGACTAAAGTTTATTAAGAAATGGCATTATAAGCTCATTTTCTGGAAGGATGGGTATCAGCTAAAAGATTTCAACATGGTTGCCTAAAGGGAGCAGTCCTTAGAGTAGGCTGGAGAGATAACACCTTTAATACATTATAACTTTTAAAATTGTGGACTATGTGCATAAACTATTTTTATGGAATTGTTCTGTTTCAAAATCAAAAATAATTTTTCTTACATTAAAATTTTGACATAAGTGCAGATTCCTGGCTTTTCCTAGAAAATTAGACCCTCCTGGCCCCCCTGGAGCCACATCCAGCAATATGACTTGCCCCATTTAGCTGAAGCACATGCTCACCAGCTTGCCATAGTCTCTACCTTTCCCCACTATCTTCCTACAGCTGAGACTCAGGTGTTAATGAGCATTGTGATTATTCAATCATTACACTTTTAGCATAGTTGAGAAAAAAGGGAAATAATTTTGTGCTTGTGCCTCCAAATGGGATAATAAAAGAGATTCCAAGAGACTTTTGTGCTGCCCCCAGTTTACTGTGCTAAGTAACCTTCCCAGCTTCTAAAGCATTTAAATTTCTACCTGAAATCCTTGATGATATAGTACACGCTATTGCTAGCTTCATTATAAACACAAAGACCACCTTTTTATAAGTTTTATAAACTTTGTCACCCAGCAGCTATTTCTTCTCGAGATTACTGTCTCCAAAGACTTCATTTTTCATTTCTGTGATCACACCCACACACTCTCGGCCTTGTCCACATTTTCTCTGTCTCCACACAGTAAGGGCCTGATCAATGAGGAATGACTATCTGTTGATTACTTCACAGCTCTCGCCCACTTTATTTCAGTTCCTGCATCCTAGTGTACTGCTTCCTTTCAAAATAGCACCATTATCCTGATGGCTAATGCTCTGTGGGTGGCCTTCTGTGACTCCTGTGTATTTTTCTACCGTGGTCAAACACAGTGAATACATTTCCATCTTGCATTCATGCACTTGGATTTTTCTTCCTTAAGTGCATTGCCTTCCACTTCCACTTATTTCCATTAAATGTCATACTCCTTATTCAAAAACACTTTTCCAAATTGGTCAAAGTAGGTTTTAATTTTCCTACTGCTGTCAAAGGTGACGGTTACCTCTCTTGAAATTGTTGTAATTATCACACTTTATAGTGATGCTATTTTGTCATTCAAATCATTGGTTCAAAAATGAAATTATATAAACTCCATGGCCAATCTCTATAAACATTAGTAAGTGCCCAAATCAAGAATACCAATAAGCCATTGAAAATGGTGGTTTAAAAAAAAAAAAAAACTTTGAGTAAAATAACTACTTAAAGTTACACAGTTGTTTGCCTGAATTAAGTGTAATCTGTAATTTATTGATAAGTAAACATGGTTAAGCCAACTCATATAAGAACATTCAAGATGTAAAAATTTATGCTGTTTGGTAGTCTCAAAAAAACAAATTCCAAATAATCTGAAATAAGAAGCTATGATATAATTTTGGGAAGGCAAGAACCAAAAAATACTACCATAATACAAGAGGGAAAGTGGATCAGGAAGAACCCTAAGCGTATTTTATTTGAGAGCCTTTTGTATGAACAGCATGAAAGTGGTAGGATTAATGAAATACTTTTGTCAAATTGAGGATAATCTGAGAAACAAACTGCAAATTTTCCATTTCATCTGATGTCTTGGCAAACACTAATATTTGAGTTATTTGTCGCTATCTTAATATTTGCACCCTAGCCTGTTGCCTGTGATGTAGGAAGAGTTAGGGAGTATTTTTAAGCAAAGGAAGTTTTTCAGAGATGGGTAATGGTAATCAGAGTTTGCCAGTTGGGTCCTCCAGGAAGTAGTAGCCAAGATGAAGTACAGGAGTGCAAGAGGTCAATTGAGGGGGCACTGAAAAAGGGAGGGAGCAGGATTGGGCAGGGAGAACCTTCAACCAGAGGGCAAATCTGCAAAGTCTTGGCCAACTGAACGGGAGCTCCAGAGCGAAGATTGCCTGTTACAGGAGCCCCACGCTGGGCAGAAACAGCCAGGCCCCAGTACACGCACTGTGCTCAGTTACTGACTGGGGGCTGCCTGCAAAGAGTGTGGCCTGAAGTCAAAAGCTGAGGAGGATCCTAAAGACAGTAAGTAAAAGCTAGAGGCTGTCGGTACATCTGCATTCCTTGCAACCGAATGGCAAGTTCTTTCTTGAAGGGAAATACAAGCAATATGTGTTCATCCCTTGTGCATAGAACATTCTTCTTATTGCCGAACAATGATTAGAGATGATTTTGACGTTCTTGTACCCTATTCCCAGTGTCTCACCAACACATGAAAAATCCATTCTATATCAACGTCATGGTCACAGGAGAGACGCAGCTCTCAATGCCTGAAGTAACTCCCAAGTGTTGAAGGAGTAAGACAAACATGTACAAGACTAGCAGGGGCAGGAAAGAGAACAGAGCTGGGTAGGAAAGAGACTCACTCGAACGTTTCCCCTAACTAAATATGAAAAGGACATGACAGGTAGCTGATCAAAGACTCAGATGCAGGCAAAGCTTACCTAAAATATCAATTTCCCATTCATTACACAAAATGACGGCATTTGCCTATTTGAAAATGGTTTGCTTCCAGCATTCTGAAAATAGTGGAAAGAGTAGATTGGGAATTTTAATTCTGCAGAATAATTCCTGGTTTTGAGAGACATACATGCTAAAGAGTTCTCATGATACTGAATCTTGCCTCTGGACTTTATTCATTTAACTGAAAGACTATAGCAGCTAGATAAGGGAGATTTTTATTTTAAAGTGGAATAAATACAAAATAGTGGAAAGCAAAGGATAATAATTAAAAAGTTCTTAGATGGTGTCACAAAATGACTTGAATTATGGGAAATCAAAACAACTTGAAAAAGGAAATTCAGGTAAAATATGAAAAAATACATACAGAGATAGAGTGTAATCTTAGCATTGCTGTTGTATATATACTGGCTCATTACCCACTGCATCAAAGATCATAATGTGTTTATTATGTCATTTACTAAATGATAGCTATTTCCTGAACAACTGGCCTCTCCTGCACATCCTTGTATTCTGTCCTGTGCTAATAACGATGCCTGCACTTTGGGGCAGAAAGATAGAAAAAGATATTTGGAAAGAATCTGCAGGAAATAAGAGAAATTGGTAATCTCTTTAGTGTTACTTTACACTATTACATTGGGTGTTTGTATGGGGAATGCAAATTGTATCATAGGTGCTGTAACTAAATCTTTAATGTACAACCAAAAAAAAATGAGGGAAAAAAATACCCAAACCAGCCATTTTATACGTAATCTCCCTTGATGTATACTTAGCCTGCCTAAGTTCTCCTGGCATGAGATAGGTCTGCTGTGGTCAGATAGTAAATAGCATCCAGTTTGTTGTTTCCTATTGCTTTCAAAGCAAAAAATAGTGGCGAGAAATTCACTTCCCCACATGACCCAACCATCACTACAACACAGAATTTCTTTAACTAAACTTAAAAATTAAAAAAGGAAATATGTGGCTATTAATTATTCATTTGCATTTAAGAATGTCTTCCATTAGCATTTTCCAGGGATAAGAACTGAAGATATGATTAAACTTTAAAATAAAAACTGAGGTTTAATTAACGAGTAGGTAGCACATGGATACTTCATATCTTCCTAATCATAAAATAAAATGTTACGAAGAAAATATTTTAGCCAAAAAGGAGGAAAATGTATCTTCTTCTTTTTCTCCTTTTTTTTTTTTTAAAAAAAAAGGCAGGGGGAGAAAGGAGGGGAAAGAGAAGAGATATTATGTTCCACGGTATTTTATTTGATTATATCACTTGATGGAGTGCAGACCTGTTTGAGTTCTTTTACCCAGAGTGTAAACACACAGTAAACATGCCTCCAGAGTCCGCAAGCCAACACCAAGCAGCCAGTGGTTTTGGCTGAGATAGGCCCCTGGTTTGTGGTGGTTCAGCGGGCTTGGCTCCCCTTCATCTAAATGTTTCTTTAGTTAGATCAGTAGTCTTTGTATGCCTCTATTATATCAGAAAGACCTGGCATTCTGGATTGGCTTATAAAGATTTGGGTTTAGGTTAAAAGCACATCACAGGCAAACATGTGTTGAACATTATTCTGTGTGAAGACTTTGAAGAGCCTCCCAGGTATACATAGGATTTGGTATGATGAGATGAATTCAATTCGAGGTACTCAATCTTATTGCCAATCTTTTTCAATAAGAAACCATCTCCTTGGTTTGCACATCTGTGTTTGATAACGTGGGAGAATGTCTTTGATTAGACTCTCAGAGTAATCATTCAAAGGCAACTCTCTCTTCTGCCTTGCTGCATCTCATAATGTTAGATTTCATACATTAGCGATGCACTGATTGCACTGAAATAATATTGGCTTCATGAGAGAGGATAATCTTGTTCAAAATATAACTCTCCCGCCCTCCCCAAAGTGCTGTTATTTTTGTGTCAGATTCCCCTCCACCACTGCTTTCACAGGCACTTCCCAAAATACTATTTTCTTGTTTGTTTCTTTTCCTTTATTGTCTTTTTATAACTTTTAATCATGTTTTTTATGGTACCTTAATAACCTGAGGCAAAGTCACAGGTGGCCTTCTCTAAGTCACTTTTACTTTTCTGTAACCCTAATGGCAGTGAAGAAAGGAGGTCTCTGGATTATCCCCCAAAATACTTGTTTATATATTCCCACAGTATTTTTAGTATTTCTAGGAATCGAAATCTCAGACCTTGTGTTAAAGTATACATACTGTCCATATTTGGTTTCTGTAATGACTTGTCTCTAGCATTTAGAAAGTATATTTTCTGACATTTCTCTTTTTTTCAATTATTATTTACGGTTAATGACTTTCAGGTTACATTAAAAACTATTTTACATGTTGGCAATTAGTACTCTTATTAAATTTTATTAATTGTACATTAATGCTAAAAGCAACTTTTAACAAATTTATGTTCTTGTTTGAATCTTCCTGGTTTTCTCTTCAAACTAAGTGAAATTCGTTTATCTGTTATTGTTGTCAAAAGGTGAATATTTTCTGGAATAAAATATAGACTTTAAGTGGAAACCGCTATTAGGACAATGGTTTTTAAATATTATTCTCTTCTTGCTTTGCTCTCTCCCCACCCCATTTGTGGTGTGAAATTAAATGCTGGTATATCTTTGAAACCAGTGTTTTTGATAAGACCCTTCTTTTGAGGAGTTGTATCAGTGATGAATCTCTTAATCCTAGTTGGTCACAGCCTCTTTTCCTTGTCTATCAGTCTAGATAGATTGAGCCCAGATCTTCTCCTTCTGGCAAGGAGTGGTGAGTTTTCAGAAAACTGTGAAAGGATTTTGCCAACTGTGCCTGGTGCTGAGTGGTAGCATAAGCAATTTGGGCTAGAGGGAGGGAGGCGGGAGGAAGCTGCAGCAGAGACTCAGGAGATTTCAAGAAATGAGAATCCAGCTGACTAAATAAGAAGGCTCCATGGGCAGGGAGCAGCTGGGCACCGGAGCTCCAACACAGGGGCAATTGCCTTGGAAACTGGAGGCAATCATTCCATTCCTAGTTATATTTTCTGATTCTTTATATGGTTTTAATTCTAGAATTGGTTATTATAGCTCTGTAAGTAAGCTGGGTTGCTAACCTATTACCAGATTATTAAAATAAGAGAAATATAGGGCAGAAATAAGAGAAAACATTAGTTTCCAGAGACCACAGGCTCCCCTTAAAGTGGTATATGACAGCTTCTATCCGATCAATTTGTATACATAGCATCCCAATGTCTTTCTGTCAAACTGCCTGCCTCCCAGGTATACACATATTGCTGTGGAAACACAACCAAAGCCAACTGTTTCAAAGAAAACCATTCTTTATGGAGTAGTAAGCTCTTTTATTAGACTGAAGGAGATGTGGAGAATTTTGAGATGAATAGTCTTATAGCTGCTAAACTCTACCCAGTTTGCTCTCATTACACAGATATCCATGAGAGCCTTGCATTTCGTGTGTATATAAAGACGGTATTTGTAATTGAGCTTAGTGCTTTTTGTAGGGTCGGTATATTATAGGTTTCCCTCGTAACGATAACAGAATCTTACACCAAGTGAACATGGAGAAGTGAATATCTAAACCATGTGTGAAGGAGGAAAAAAAAAAGAAACATAGTAGAGCTTTTCTTTTCACCGCACAGTTATGGATTATCTTTGCTGGCTGGATATTTATTTCAGATTTTTGTGGTTTCTCGTGTCGTGGATTACGGGGACTCTTGTAAATGGGTTTCATATGGTAGCTGGTGACCCTGAAGGACTCAATTTTTAAGATAATTAACTTCGCAGTTGTAAGTCAGATCTGTGCCCGTCACAGAGTGAAGTAATTTTTACTCAGTTTTCTATGGTTTTATTAGATTGGTTAATGCCTATAGGAAAAGAGACTATTTGCTTTGATTTACCTCTGTATCATCTTCACTCAAATATTTCACAAGAAATACAGGGACTCAAGAGGAATCATTTTAGATGAGATACGCAGGCAGTATTTGGTCTCTGCTACGGCACTGCAGGATTCTTGAAGTTCTGTAGATGTGAGACGTTGGAGACGCACTCGCATCGCCAGACTTGCGTGGCCTTGGGTTCCACTCACCCCTCGTGCTTCACACCCAAGGTTGCTCGGAACTTTGCCGCCGGGAGCCGTCCCTTTGTCGTTTTCAGCCTCTGCCTTGTTCCTGTGGCTGCCGATTCATCTGTTTTCACTGCTGTGGTGGAAACCAGTTCACAATTCATCATACCATTCACAAGTGCCCTATTATGGTAGAAAAGGGTAACCCTCCACATCCAGAGGGAAAAAAAAATCAATTTGTCATCTTTCTATTTTTTAAAACCCTCCCCAAAATGTTTCAAGGCAAGAATCAGAACAGAATCTGCCTACCCTCAAAGCAATAGGTTTTCTCTAAGCAATCTAATAAGGATTTGTCTAGACCAGCATCCTTGGGGATTTTTTCTACAGATGTCTTTAACTCATTACTATGTCCAGCCTGTGCCACCACTTGAGAGTAATGTATTCCACAAATTAACTATGAAGGAAAGAAATGAAGAGGACCAGAAGGAACAAATGCAAAGGAAGAAGTACAAATGCGCTCCTAGCTAGAGCAACACTTGTTATAGCATATGCAGAAAGCCTTTCTTGAACATATCCTCAGCCCCAGTCCTGCACTGGACAGGTTACGCCTGTTTTCTGCTCTTAGAGCACATGAGCAAACCTCCATGGAATAAATTGTCACGGAATATTGTAACGTCCTCACCTTTGCTCCTGCAATATGAAGCACAGTTTCTGGAATACGCTGGGTATCCAGTGAACTCCTGGAAGAAATGGTCTATCTTTGTGTCTCAAGGACTCTAGGTTATTACTTAGTACATAGAAGCACAATAAATGCTTCATCAAAGAAGTAAATTGAATAAAATGAAGTTAGTTTAGAATAATTTAGTCTTGGTGGTGTGACTCAAACCTTTTGTTTCATGAATGAGAAGATTGGAGCCTAAAGAGGTGGGGTCATTTGCCCACCATCCCATTGCTGGAATTAAAACCAATTTTAATGCGGTGGTTTACAGCTCAATGTTCTTTTCACTACAAATTGGTAGCTGCCTATAGTTTGCTGACATTATAGAGACAAAACCATAGTGAAAATCACCAAAATATCATATGTATAAAGCACTCTACAGGTTACAAAGCATTTTAATAAGCACTATCTGACTTGTCTCTTGCATTATCTCAATGAGGGTAACAGGGAAGATGGTACTCCTGTTTCATAGATCAGGAAGCTGAGATTCAGAGAAGCCAAATGACTTGCCCAGAGTTTAGGACTCAGATCCTTATTTCCTGATGAGGATTCTTTCCCTATCACAAGACTATCTTCTGATGCTGTGAGAGTGAACTGATAAGTCCAAGGAGAGTGTATAGAACTGAATAGGAAACTTCCCACAACATTCTAAAAATGAACCTTATGCAAGATTGGATTGGCTGTGGATTTGGAATGGGAGGTAAGCCACAGGTTGTTACAGGATGTTAATCTCCTGGGACAGAATGGGGGCAAGTAAGGCAAAAAATTTTTAAATGGGAAAAAAAAGAGAATAAAGATATAGTTAAAAAATAATAGGTTTGTGTGATCAGGCTCCAAAAGAGAAAAGCCATCCTTTGATATAAAATAAAATAGGCCTTTGTTTATTGTTCTTGGAAAGACACTCCTCAGGTTGGTGTGTTTCACCTTCCCACCAGCCAAGAGCTGCTCTTTGATTACACCTTGACGGTAGAGAGCTGGCTTCATGGATGTGCAGCCTGCGCAGTCAGAAGGGCCCATGGAAGTGCTCTGCCCTTGGATTAACGCTCTGCTGTTACTGTCTTGAAAGTCTTTATGATTTTTGAGCAATAGGCCCTACATTTTCATTTTTCACTGGGCCCCACGAAATGATGTAGCCAGTTCTAGTTAAGAGACTGAGGCTTTGCCAAACTATTTTCTAATTGTGTGGAAGTTTTTCCTCCTTGGCAAGTGATTAATCCTTCAGGATAAAAAAAAAAAATCTTTGAACCTTGATGCATACTTTCTATGAAATAAAAACTAGAGAAGTTTGCAAAAGTAGTAACAGAAATGAAAAGTAAGCAAAAATTATAAGACTATGGTGATCCTTTTAAATCTGTGGTCCCCAAACCCTAGGCCGTGGACTGGTACCAGTCTGTGGCCTGTTAGGAACTGGGCTGCACCACAGGAGGTGAATGGTGGGCAAATGAGAGAAGCCTCGTCTGTATTTATAGCTGCTCCCCATTGCTTGCATCACCGCCTGAGCTCCGCCTCCTGTCAGATCAGCAGCAGTGTTAGATTCTTACAGGAGCGCAAACCATCTTACTGTAAACTGAGCATGCGAGGGTTCCAGGTCGCGCCCTCCTTATGAGAATCTAATGCCTGATGATCCAAGGTGGAGCTAAGGCGGTGATGCTAGCACTTGGGGAGTGGCTGCAAACAGAGATTATCATTAGCAGAGAGGTTGGACTGCACAGAGACCATAATAGATCAATTGCTTGCAGACTCATACTGAAACCCTATCGGTGGCAAGTGACAATGTAATAATAATAGCAATAAAGTGCACAGTAAATGTAATATGCTTGAATTATCCTGAAACCAACTCCCCTCCTCTCCCCGGAGTCTGTGGAAAAATTGTCTTCTATGAAACCAGTCCCTAGTGCCAAAAAGGTCTAGAACCACTGTTTTAAATGTTTTTGCCCTATGATCAAGTTAAATATTGTTTCTTTATGGTCAACAAATAATCATGTATCAAGAATTAGGACTTTTGGCCAGGAACGTGGCTCACGCCTGTAATCCTAGCACCCTGGGAGGCCAAGGCGGGAGGATCACTCAAAGTTAGGACTTCGAAACCAGCCTGAGCAAGAGCGAGACCCCCATCTCTACCAGAAATAGAAAGAAATTAATTGGCCAGCTAAAAATATATAGAAAAAATTAACTGGGCATGGTGGCGCATGCCTGTAGTTCCAGCTACTTGGGAGGCTGAGGCAGTAGGATTGCTTGAGCCCAGGAGTTTGAGGTTGCTATGAGCTAGGCTGATGCCATGTCACTCTAGCCCGAGCAACAGAGTGAGACTCTGTATGAAAAAAAAAAAAGAGGACTTTTGAAATGAATAATTTCCTTTTCCTGAATCTTTGTGTATTATTTCAACTATATAGGGGAGGTGATCACTCTTTCCATGTTGTGACTGTGACTGAACAATCCTGAAAACTTGATGTGGGTGAAAATGTCATTTTTCTTCTAAATAATTTGCATACTTACCCAGAAATTTCAGAGGGCCAGTGTGACATTGGTAAGAGGCCCTAGGCAAGCCATGGCCTTCTTTTTTTGTTTGCTTGGTTTTATGTGTGTGTGGGTTTTTTTGTTTGTTTGTTTTTCAGATGTTCATTGTGAAAAATTTCAAACATACAGAAAATATCAATGAATAATACAACCAAACCTGTATATCTATCACCCAGATTCAGTAATTATTTTGCCATATTTGCACTATCTATCTTGTATCCGTCATATATGCTTACATCACCAAACAAACCACTCGAAAGTAAGTAAAGATTTCAGTATGAATCTCCTAAGAACAAGCAGTATAACTACAACGCAATTAACACACCTAAGAAAAGACCAATGACTCAACGTCTAATATTCATTCTGTATTCAAATTTGCTTGTCTTAAAAATATGCATTCCAGCTGTGATTTTTGTTTTCTTTTTAACCAGTAGCCTATTAAGTGAAACTAAATCCTGAGTGGTAGCAATGCTGTGCGGGCCATCTGGCTTAGACACAATGATCCAACTTAACAATAAGCCATGGCCTTCTTGCCTAGTGCCTGAAAGTTCTTTCTGCTGAACCTCCTGCTGTCCCTTGATATATCGGTTTCTTTATCCAACTCTATATTGTTCTTCAGTTCTATCTAGCGATGGTTTGACAAAGAAGTTGAAGAAGATTGAAAAGTTGTACATATAGTATTTCCATTTTATGCATTTAATAGTATATATTAGGATAGTAATAGAGAACATGCTTCTTTAGATTATTTTAAAAATTGATTTAGATATTATCCTTCATTGAGAAGCTCTATTGAGTACACATATAAAAAATACATCATTCCATTAACAGTAAACACAATAAACTTTTGGGTAAAAAATTTTCTCTTCCTCTAGACTCAAACTATAAATCTGTTTCTTACTTGAGTATAATTGGATGTCTGCTTTCCACCTCTGCCTCACTGTGATCTTTTCTCTCCCAGCTTCTTTTAATAAACAACAAATGTTTATCTATTCACTCATTCCCTAATAAAGCAATGAAAAGTGTTGAGTACCTGCTAAATGTTAAGTATGGTGTGGGAGGAAAAGGGAAAGGCAGTTTTTTCCTATTTAAGCATAATTAGCCCTGAATAGTTCCCTAGGAGTTGCAGGGGTATGTGTTCATGCTTCTTTGATGTTACTGACGCTTTTTGAGGACAGAGATAGTCTCACACACTTTGGATTGGGTGTTGGGCACAGAGTAAACTCCATAAAAACTTTCTGGGTTGAATTCAGTTTGGAAGACAAGAAGAGTTACTGTCTAGCCTACAGACATTAAGAATCCAAAGGATATGAGTTAGGAAGAGAAAGGGCTAACATGGGCACAGACTTATTTTAGATAAGGGGATGAACTTGCTTAAGTGAATGACACCAGAAGATTATTTTAGCAGGGTCTGTGATGCCAGAGAAAAAGAAAGACAAATACCAAAAGAGAGTAGAAATTTTAAGTGCATAAAGTGAAGGATTCTGAATTTCAGATGGAAAGTTTCAGCTAGGGAAATGAAAGGATACTTGAAAGTTTCATGAAAAAATAAAGGATAGGGTATAATTATGGAGACCGGTCTAAAGTCAAACAGAAAAGGGAGAGTGTGGCATCTTCAGTACTTACTAAAGATTAAAGGAGGAACTCCAGGGCTTAATGTTCCTCTTCTGCCAAAGACATTACAAAGTCCTCAGTAACATTAAAGCAGAAGAATCAGAGGTAAAATGAGAACCCATAGATACAGCGATGTCATTGAAAGTCATGCAGTAATTGTATCTTTGGATTTGGAGGGATCTAAATAACTATTTGTCAGCATTCCCACACCTGGCTAAACCACGGAATCACCTGGTGAATTTTTGAAAGCTAGAGATGCTAACATCCCTCACCTCACATGTGAATCTTACAAAGATGGAAAGGAGGTGAGTTTGACTTAAGCTGTTCTTAGTGAGCCCTTTTTAGTCCCTAGCAATTACCCCATCCGTATTCTTTCTCTCCTGAGTTTCCATAAATTATCTGTTTAATTATTCATCTGGCAACTGGAAATTCACTGATTTCAAAATGTATACATCCTCCCCTCAAGCCCTGCTACCCTTTTATTAATAAAAATCAGGACCTTAGCCTAGGTCTTCTGCACCTCCCACGTTTTCCAGGATTGCTCAGAGATGCCACGGAAGTTCTACAGTCACATCTGTGAGTTCCTTCAGGGAACTCTGATGAGATTCATTTGGGCCTAGAGACATGAACTCATAAAGGAGCTAGATGCTCCCTTTTAGTTTTATCACCTCTCTCGGGCTCCAGTTCCTTCCTAATCTGTTGTTTTGTGGCTTCATTTGATGATCATTCTCATTGATAGGGAAGATGGGAGCAAACAGAATGCTAACAGTTTCTGTTCTCTTACTGTCATCTGCTAATACTATAATATCTGCCCCAAGGGGGCTGTGAATCATTCCTTGAATTCACTCTAAACATACGTTAACAATTCCTTTTATTGTCCTCTGCATTTTTCTCAAGCTTGAGCTTTTTCTCAGATTTAACCCCTCCTGACTCTATTCTTGCCGAGTTCTCTTTTGTACTGGTTTTAGATCCTGTGCTTTCCCCATCTTTTGTATCATTCCTGTTTCCTCAGTCACATGCCATTCTTTACATTCCTGCCACCTCTATTGCATTTTAACTCGTCTGCATAGTTTTCAACATTTTATTGTTGTCAACATTGTATTGTTGAATGCCTTCTGCCTTGGCCATCTCTTTTTCATAGACTTTGGTCTTAGGACCGTATCATTCTTTCTTCTAAACGTTTAGAAGTGATTGCCCCTCAAATCTTGGGAAGTGTGGTCTGTAGCACAGCTTACTTCAAATTTGCAAATATTTCTGGGTCCTCCCTAGACCTGTGGAATCAGAACCTCTGGGAATAACTCTGCGAAATCTGGGAATTAGTACATTTGTAATGTTTGGGAATGACTCTGCCCAGCATTTCTTTCCCTGACTCTTACGAACACGAAGGAGCACTTTTCTCAAGGTTTCCATCACTGTAGCTTTGCTTTATTGGTCCAGAGTAATAGCTCCTCTCATTAATCCCTCCAACTTCTACAAGATTAAATTGTCAGCAAATTAATAATTCACCTGTTGTTCTGCCTCTAGGAGAGAACAACTTTTGAAAATAGCTTGAATTTCTCCAAATACTACTATATCTTGCCTCCACAATAATAATATGAAATATATAAAGAAAGTATTATGCACGCACTCCAGCTGTCTAGGTTGTCTGTAATATATTTCCATTAGAGTCATACCAGAGGTTTTGGTTTTGTTGTCTCATTTTTTTTTTTTTGACTGAGTGCAAAGAGTTGGGTGAACAGTAATCTCATTTGCCTGCACAAAACCCTTTCTCTGTTTGATTCCCCCTTTAATCCCGAATCCATACTCCTGTTCTCTTCTCCTCCACTTATACTGTCTTAAAGTGTTTGGGATATATCCACAGATAATTAGAGTTGTTTTTTAGACATGGTTTTAATTCACAGAAATGATATTCTGCTGTGAATATCATTGTTTCCTTTTTCCATTCAGCATTGTTACTAACATCTATTCCACATAATTCTATTCCAATCTAATTTGTTCCTTTAATTATATAGTGTGTATGTACTGCATCACCTAGTGATAGAAGCTACTTGGCTTCCAACTACTGTTTACCACATGATGACATTAAAAAACACCTTCACACATGCCATGTAATGGACCTGAGGAAGTTTCTTTGGCTTGGAATCATGGGAGCCATAGAATATATGTATTCCTTCTTTACTGCTGCCAGAAAATAATAATAGATAAATTAGAATAAATTCCTACTTTCTTTATTGCACAAGCATTACCACCTCCCGAGGTCTTTCCCAGTATTTGACGTTTTCCACCTTTCCCATTTTTGTCATTGTAAATGCATACCAATTTATATTTCATTCTTTTTATATGGATTTCTCCCATTGCTAATGAGTTAGGTATCTTTTTATATGCTTGATAAGTCTTAGCGCTTCTCATTCTGTAAATTCTTTATGTATATCCTGTCTCCACTTTTTGTTGGATTTCTTATTTTTTTTTATTTTTCTTTAATTTCAAAATGTTACGGAGGTACAAATGTTTTTGGTTACATGGATCACTTTTGTAATGTTTGAGTCATGGGTATAAGTGTGCCCATCACCCAAATAGTGTCCATTGTACCCATTAGGCAGGTTATTTATTCTTTTTCTTTGAGTTTTCCTTTTTGTTCATCAATTTGCTCTCTTTTACAAAATTTTTCAATGGTCTATCTCTGCGGTCCTCAACTCCCAGGCCAAGGCCCAGTCCTGGTCCGTGGCCTATTAGGAAACAGGCCACCATCACCACCTGAGCTCTTCACCACACCCCTACACCCATGGCATCCTGTCCCCGTGCCCCTGCTCTGTGGAAAAATTGTCTTCCATGAAATCAGTCCCTGGTGCCAAAAAGGTTGGGGACCACTGGATCTCCTAAAGCAAAGATCTTTAATTTTATAGTAGTCAAATCCACCATTGTTTTCATTAGATTTGGTTATGCTTTGGGATTTTAGGATCTTAAGAAATCTTTTTCCACTCCAAGGTGACAAAAATACTTTCCTACAATTTCTTCTATTAACTTGATAGGTTTACCTTTTTGATTTCTGTCTTTAGTCTACTTGCACTCCACTTTATCATATAATAGAGAGATGTAGAAAGCAAGCTTTCTTCTTTTCCCTCTTTTTCCTTCGTTCGTTCCTTCCTTCCTTCCTCCCTCCCTCCCTCCCTCTCTCTCTCCTTCCTTCCCTTCCTCCCTTCCTCGCTTTTCGACAGGGTCTTACTCTCTTGCCCAGGCTAGAGTGCTGCAGCATGATCATAGCTCACTGCAGACTCGAACTCCCAGGCTCAAGCAATCCTCCCACTTTAGCCTCCCAAGTAGCTGGGACTACAGGCACATGCTGCCATGCCCAGCTAATTGTTTTCATTTTTTGTAGAGATGGGGGTCTCACTGTATTGCCCAGGCTGGTCTTAAACTCTTGGCCTCAAGTGATCCTCCCACCTCAGCCTCCCAAAGTGCTAGGATTACAGGTGTGAGCCACTGTGCCCAGCCTAACTATGCCTTTATATTATAAAATGTCTTAGATGCTTTCCTTGTTCCTTTCTCTTCCCTCTTTCTTCACTCCCCCAACCCAGGATCACCTACTTAATTTTGCAGATTAATAGTTAATTTTTCCATGTTTCCTGAGTTGAACATAACTTGAAGGAGTGACATAGGGATGGGGAAAAAAAACCTGGAAGAAACTAATGTTTAAAGCAGAATGACAATGCAATTTATTTACAGTGAGATATATAACTACCAAGCAGACCCAGTTTTCTTAAGTACATGCACATTCCTCTCTGCAGAAGAGTATATTTGGAAAGCTATTTCAGGGTCAGAAGCTCATGCAACCAGAGTAGAATGTAGATGGAAAATCTAATATCATACCATGCAGCTGGAAACAGCCCATAGTGGACTGCTTCCCACTCTGCCCCCACTCTTGCATAGGTCTCAGCAGAATACTGTATTTCTAGCACATTCTCCTTTCAGATTTGTCAATATCATTGATTAAGCCTAGTCCATCTTCCTACATTCCAGCCACACCTTGATTCAGTTTCTTGACCCTGGGTTTCATCCTACCTCTTAAGGTAACATCTTCAGAAAACTAATCTTATCCAGTGTGGGCGAGTTTTACTCATCTAACTAGGAGGACAGCAAGTTTTCCAAGTTTAGGAGACAACCTCCGTTTTGCTTCTCTCTGTGCCATACTGCATGTCTACACAGGATTGGCTTTATAATTTTATCTGGCTACTTTTCACTCTCTCCTTTAAAGTCCTCTCTGGCCAAGAAGCTCCTCCTGAACGCATTCTTTCTGATCGACTGTAGTTGCCTCTACCCTGCTCATCTTCCTTAGCCCTAGCTCACCTCTGCCCCCTCCCCAGTTATGGCACTAATCATCCTATGTCTTAATGAGTGCTTATATTTGTTGGCCCTTTAGTATCTCAAAGTTGGAGGGACTAAGAGTTGTGATCTTTAGAGTAATCTTGTTTTAGATTCAAACAACTGGACCTTTTTCTGAATCCATTTAAACCCATTCCCTATGGGCAACCATTGTCTAACCTATGGCCCAGGGCATGTTTGCAGCATCAAATTTTATTTCCAAAGATTCTTGCTGGAAGAAGCTGGTGACAATGAAAAGTAGTCAATGCTGATTCAGATATTTTATATCAATTGTTTTTCTGACTTGACACACAAAATTGAGTCACAGCATTAAATATAGGTATTATTATACAATTAATGTCAGAACAAAATAATAGCCTGGTTTATTTTGATTTTCATGTTTCCATTGTACTTATAGCTATTTATTTATATGGTTCAATCATAACTTATTTTGACTTCATGCTCAATAGGTTCTACAACAAATTTACAGTTAAATAACATTATGTGTCTCATCTCAATCAGTCATACTGCTATAATTCAGGTAAACAGACAATAATGAAGTAGACAGGGCTCAGAATGTGTGTTCTGTTCCTCAGAGAGCATCTTGAGAGGCCCACATCATAAATGAAAATGCACCAGTCCTCTTTGTTAATTTTCTATACCATCTGAATTTGGAAATGTATAATCTCCTACATAGTCTAACATAATAACAAGGGTCTGTAATCTTAATCACACTTGCTTTTAACTTGTCCAAGTGGTCACTTTCATTACCTTATAGTAGCTAGTTTATGTGACATAAATTCTGCACAATTCGTAAGAATGAATTATTATTATATTTGACAATGATAAAATGGAGGGCGGGGTGGGAATTAATGGCCTAAGGTTACAGACTGCTGAAATGAGAAGCCAGCTCTCCTGACTTCTCCTCTCCTCTACCTGTACACGATATTCCTGCTGATGGAGCTCTTCTCTCAGAAAATGCTATGTGTCCCAAGGACTGCAGGGCCACATTCATGGCAGCATTAGAGAGGTCTAGAACACCCTTCCACATAGATACATTTGCGTGAAGTAAGCTTCCACCAAGTGTGGCATTTGGGGGAGTCAGGAGGTCTCCCTACCCCTGCCAAAGCTGCAGCACTTCGCATTCCCACGGGACCCTCTCCCTTGCAGCAGGGCCCTGGCGGGTGCTGTTAAAATGCTGTGTTCTCGGCCGGGCGCGGTGGCTCACGCCTGTAATCCTAGCACTCTGGGAGGCCGAGACGGGTGGATAGCTCAAGGTCAGGAGTTCAAGACCAGCCTGAGCCAGAGCGAGACCCCGTCTCTACTATAAATAGAAAGAAATTAATTGGA